>PVJI01015956.1:21265-39665 GCA_004026765.1 Micronycteris hirsuta
CCTCCCTTCCCCTCCAGCCCCCCTCCCCCCCAGCTTCCCTCCTCCCCCTTAGTTCTGTGCATGTGTCCTTTACAGTGGTTTCTGAAAATGCTTCTCCCCATTGTCCCCTCCCCCCTCTCCCCTGTCTATTATTAGACTGTTTCTTAATTTCAATGTCTCTGGTTATGTTTTGCTTGCTTTCTGCTTTTGTTGGTTATGATCCAGTTAAAGGTGAGATCATATGGTATTTATCCCTCACTGCCTGACTTACTTCACTTAGCATAATGCTCTCCAGTTCCATCCATGCTGTTGCAAAGGGTATAAGCTCCTTCTTCCATTCTGTTCTTATGTTAGCAATGGCTGTACTTTTGCCAGACAGACCTTCGTGTGTGTGTGCAGTAGATGGTGAGTGTATATATAAGATATATATACATATATGTATATTATTCTTTTTAAAAAAATATTTTATTTTTAAAGAGAGGGGAAGGGAAGGAGAAAGAGAGGGAGAGAAACATCAATGTGGGGTTGCCTCTTGAGCGCCCCCAACTGGAGACCTGACCTGCAACCCAAGCATGTGCCCTGACTGGGAACTGAATCGGCAACACTGTGGTTTGCAGGCCGGCACTCAATCCACTGAGCCACACCAGCCAGAACTATACCTTATTCTTAATTTGCCTGGAAAATATATATGATAAAGAGGTTGCTGTTCACTGTGATGTATCATTTTAGTATAAGATAGAAGGTACTTATGTGAATATACGTAACTCAAGATACAGACTCAAACTTACAATGTTTTCATTTACATTGTTAAATACCTTTCTTGTAAAGTTCCATCACATATGATAGGACTTAATCATGACGACAGAGTTTGAGGTTTCTCTCCTGCCTTATTCATAGCTTCGGATGCCTGTAGTTTAAACTAAACTAAGAATTTTTAAATCACAAAATTAAATATATACGAAACATATTGAATATCCCGGTGCAAATGAGCTACACGTCTCTGTCTCACTTGGACATATGTCGTACACCATTATAACCCGCTTTCTGGTAAGATTATGATTTTTGGCAAATGAGTTAAGGAATTCTATTTAGAGACTAAAAATGCTTTTAGAGAAAATGGAATTTTCTATGCTAGCTTCTAGGATTATATAATTTCTTAAAAGTAGGAGAATTACTAGGAATTATATGGCAATGATAATTCGAAGTACCATATCACTGAGATCCCCTGACGTGCTTACAGTAGGGAGTAAGGTAGGGAAGGGAGGAAGGGAGGAAGGGAGTAAAGCCAGAGGGAGGGAGGGAGAGAGGGAGGAAAACAGGAAAGAAATGAGACACTCTTGGAAATACAATATTGATTTCTTCTGAGTGGTCACAAAACCAAGAAAGAATTTAGCTGTGTGCCTGGTTTCAGCTCTTAAAGGATGGAACCTAGTCAGTCCTGTGAAACCACGGCGGCCACTAGGGCAGGGCTTCTCAGACTTCAGCATGCAGCAGGACCACTGGGTCTTGTTTATCCTGGATTGCATGCCCGACCCCAGGGTTTCTGTTTCCATAGTCCTGTTGTTGGGCCTTCCGATTGGCACTCCTGTCAAGTTCCCCGGGGTGCTGACGTTGCTGATCCGTGACCTCCATTTGAGAACCACCGCATTGGAGCTGCTTTAGCTTCAGCTGCCACCAACATTCGGTCATAAACTTGGCTCTCATTCTGTTTTTTTCCTCACTTGAGGATATGCTCATTTATTTTAGAGAGAGAGGAAGGGAGTGAGAGAGAAACAGAGACAGAGAGAGAAACATCAGTATGAGAGAGAAACATCGATTGGTCGCCTTTTGTATACACCCTGACCAGGAACTGAACCAGCAACCTTCTGGTGTAGGAGACTACATTTTAACCAACTGAGCCACCTGGCCTGGGCTGGGTCTCTTTTTAATCTTGCCTTTGATTTATCCAATAGACAGAATCCATAACAAAGATGCAGGGGATTGACTCAACATGGATGCATAGTAGAGAACGCTAAAAAGGAAAAGGCCCTCATGAAACCCCCTCAGAAAATTTTTACCAGAAACTGTTTGCCCAGAATAAAAATTTTTACTATCAAGTGATAATAATTACTTTTCAGAAAGGGGAGAGAAAAACATACCAGCCAAAAACATGATGCAACTAAGTGTATATAGTCTGTTTTCAAAATAATGGGTTTCTTTTTCCCCAAGCACATATTGAAGTGGGGTCTGTTACCAATCAAGGCTACCAGATGTGGACTGGTTCATGACAGCGATTTGCCTGTCTTAGATGTAAAACACCTGCTTTTCAAAGATACATTCATGTTAACCCTAAATTTTTTAAAAAAGAATAATGTGTGTGTCCATGTAACAATGTTTATTTCATTCCTTTGTAGGACCGCATCTAAACATGTAAACAAGGACCTCGGGAATCTGGAGGAAAATAAAAAGTTAGAAGAAAACAATCACAAAACAGAAGCCTAAAAGACAGACTGTTTTCGTTGTTGTCCAGGTGAGTTGGCTGTGTGAGGCTTACAGAAGCAATTCCCAAGGAGTATGAAACATCCTATGAGATGCGAGGGCGGGGGTTGCCTTGATGTTAAGATGCTTCATAATTGAGGCTTTTAAAACAGGGGAGGAGTTTTTCAAAAGCAAACTTTGGTAATTCAGGTATGCGCAGAAGAATGTAATCTCAACCAGTTCCCTATCCTCCAAACAAATAATTATTATCCTCTGAATAATTAAAATGAATTTTGAGATTTTAACATTTAATTAGCATTTTGTATTCTCTTGGCTGCACAAATTTTGCTGAGTTCAAAGAAGCTTAATTTTATAAATTGATATTTTGATTGGGCGAGTGCTGATTCTAATACTTTAAATTTATTTTTAAAAGCAATTATGGGAATAATTTTAAAATATAAAAATCTTAATCCAACAATTTAAGATACTTAGAAATGTAGAGTGTTTATACAGCCATCTCCCAAATCCTTTTAATGAAAGTGCTAACAAATTTGTGTGTATGTACACACACTTTTACAGATAGTGTGTATATCATATACACATATATATGCATGTATATGTGTGTCTGTATATGCCCATATATGTATGTATATAATGCATATATAAATATTACATGTATTACATATATTTATTTGGAAAAACTATATGAGGGTAATTTTTTTAAGAGAAGTCACTTGGACAAGTTATTCTGTGTGTCCCTGAATGAGAATAACTGTTCCTATGGCTCACTTATCTGAAATTAAAATCCCCAACAATCACAGTGAAACTTTGGTTCATTATAAATCAGCCGTAGTCACAATTTCAGTATGTCACCCAGACAATCCCATAGAAAAGATATGGACATGGAACAAAATTGCAATGGGAAGGATGCACACAGGGAAGGAAAATAGAATAGTTTAAGAAGGACACTTTTAAAATCTGCAAACCAGGATCTCCAGCTGATGAGGAGAAAGAAATAAGAACTGGATTCTTTCCCCTATTCCTCCTTTCCTTAGATGTCAGGTAGGCAGCATTTCTACCTGTTTGT
This sequence comes from Micronycteris hirsuta, assembly GCA_004026765.1. Taxonomy (NCBI): domain Eukaryota; kingdom Metazoa; phylum Chordata; class Mammalia; order Chiroptera; family Phyllostomidae; genus Micronycteris; species Micronycteris hirsuta. Next base: position 24,789 of record PVJI01015956.1, read on the forward strand.
TTGTTTGTTTGTTTGTTTGTTTTCCTGCCTCTCTAGGGTTCATTCTTCAATCTCTCATAAACATAGATTTTTACCATCTGTTATCTTCAGAATTGAATAGAGTAAATCCTCAATGGAAAATTGACCTTGACGACAAAGCCCACAAAGAATAAAGATTTGAAGGGATACACAAATTTTTTAACCTGAAAAGAACAGAATAAAATATTTCCCTGGAAACCTTTATAATCTTCATATAAATTAAGCGATGTTCATAAAAATAAAGACTCCCAAAATTCCAAAACATTATTTGCAGAAGGGCCATCACATGCCTGGGATTACAGATAGTTTCAGGGACAATGGAGTTTTATGAAAGCGTCCTATAAAGTAACTCCTGTCACTTTAAGTACAAAGCATCTGTTGATGGTGAAACATGATTGCTATGGTAACTTACTAAATTATGTTTTTTTTGTTATTTCAGAGAAAAAACTATATAGGCCAAATGAAGCATGAACGTGGATTGTATTTAAGACATATACAAAGACATTGACAGCAATTCATGGTTCAAATATTAAGCAGTTCATTCTACCAAGCTGTCACAAGATTTCAGAGAATTATCTCAAGTCAAACAATGAAATGAAATTGCAAACAATGACAAGTTTTGGCAGCCATGATGATAGGTCCATGTTGTATTTGGTTTGATTTTTTTTTCTGTAAATGTCTGCACTGAGGATTTTCTTTGGGTTTGCCTTTTCTGTAAATTTTTTACGTAGCTATTTTTATACACTGTAAGCTTCGTTCTGGGAGTTGCTGTTAATCTGAAATATAATGTAATGTTTTTATTTCAATTGTTTATATGGATAATCTGAGCAGGTACTTTTCTGATTCTGATTGCTATCAGTAATGCCCCCAAACTTCTTCACAAGCCCCTAAATCCCAAAGGTGGCAGCTTGTGAAGACTGGGGACACAAACTTTGCCCTATTCCAAAACTGTGATTTTTATCATGAAGGGGGAGGCGGAGAGTCAGGCTGATAAGCACCAGATGAGCTGATTCTGTGAATGCACCACCTGCTGACTCTCAGAAGCAAACACGCATGTGAATAGACATATATACATAATGACAGTACTCCCAAACTACATTTTTGCCTATACTGAAAACAACAGAACAGAATTTGGGTAACACTTACCTTTAGAGACTCCTGCTAGTAAATTATTTTCTGTCAAAAAAAAAAAAAACCAATGTGTGAGAGACAGTTTGGAAAAAAATCATGGATTACATTTCCATTTTCATAGATCACAATGTAAATCACTGTATTTAAAAATTGTTGTTAAATCCTTTGGGTTAGCCACTGCCTTAAAATTATACCTATTTCCTTTTTAAAAAGATATCAGTCAGAATTGGAGATTTTTAACAGTGGTCATTATCAAAGCTGTGTTATTTTCCACAGAATATAGAATATATATATTTTTTCGTGTGTGTTTTTGTTAACTACGCTACAGATATTGAATGCACTTGAGATGATTTAGTGTTTTTAACTGATACATAATTTATCAAGCAGTACATAAAAGTGTAATAATAAAATGTCTATGTATCTTTAGTTACATTTAAATTTGTAACTTTATAAACGTGTTTTATGCTTGAGGAACTTTTTAGAGTGGTAGTATAAATGGAAACTTTTTGAAGTAGACTGGATATGGGCCAATAGCTACTTGCGAATAGACTTTTAAACTTTGTTCTTTCAAGCAGAAGCCTGGATTCTGGGAAAATACTGCACAGCCATTTTTGTCCCAGGATTTCCATAACTTTATAGAAAAAGAAAATGAACGTCAGATTTCCAGGTATAAAACTGTGTTCTTTGGGAGGAAGAAGAAACCTGGTGTTTGTTTTTTAGATGGTTGGAATAAAAATTATGAAGGCAATGAAAAATAAATTGAAGATTAAAGTGAGAGGGAGATTAGGAATAATATTTTGCCACTTCTGCATTATTTAGAAACACATGTTATTGTACATTTGTAAACCATTCACTGCCTGGGCCGTAGTGACTCAGTTGAATAAAAGCTTCCTGTAGCAGATTGGTGGGAATTAAATACAGGTAATATCCTATTAGACTCGAAGCTGTGTAAGATATTATGGGGAAAAAGAAAATATGTTATTTTGCCTCTAAACTTTCATTTACTGAAGTTTTATTTGGTAGGGAGAAAATTGAATTTTGGTCTATATTTAAACCAAAGTGAAAGGGGAAAAAACCAAAGTTATTTGTTTTGCATGGCTAAGCCATTCTGTTATCTCTGTAAATACTGTGATTTCTCTTTTTTCTTTTCTTTTTAGAATTTTGTTAAAAAAATTCTAAAATTTTTAAATACCTGCTTCTATAATAAGCCATGAACACTAAAATGAAATCACTTCCATATAAATACTTTTCTTTTGGCGTGAGAGATCAAAGGGTCAGTCTAACTGCTAAGCCGTCTTTGCCGAAAGGAGCAGTGGGACAGGAGAAAGAAGGGGTATGCTACAATTACTTATTGGCTTTCACTTGCTATGGTTAAGTAAGTCCAGAAGCAGCTGTCGTAACCTCGAGAGCAGAACATTCAAAACTCAGAGCTCTGGACAGAAAGCAGAAAGTCTGCCGGACCCAGCGGGACAGGGTGATAACGACTGGGTCAGCGCCTGGATGGAACAGAAAGCTTCTCTGTGTCACAGCTGTGGCGGAGCCGTGCACAGCAAGGGTGGGAAGGAAGGTCGTGCACTATCCTCGGCTTCTGAGGTGGCTTCTCTTCAATTTAATTCTTTAGCAACAAGAGGCAGGTTTGGCCAGTTCAAGTTTCACTTCCAATCTTTGATTACAGGAATTGTATGTGGAAATGGATTAACATACCCATCTATGCCTAAAAGATAATAAAACTGAAATATGTCTTCACATATCTCTCACAGCTCTCTGCCTCTTGCCTAAACTAGGATGTTTATGTATAGAAGGTATTTGTTGTTATTAAAGAGTAGAAAACTCACTGTGACTCTTCGCTTCTCTGGAGAGCGAATGCGGCAAGTAAAACTGTTCATGTCTTGCTGTTATGCCACTCACTGGCCCCAGATCTCTCCTGTGATTGGGTCAGTGATGAGTGTGCCTCTGTCTTTAGTGACAGGTCCATGCTCCCTGTGGGTGTCTCACACAGCTGCTCTCAGAACTTAATTAAGAAGACACATCCTACCTCTTTCCTTTTGCCATTAATGTACCGTTCCATGCCCAATCTGGAATTGTGTGGGCATGAGATGTCATAGAAATGCTTCACCTTTAAAATAAGGTAAAGCCAGCTGTGTACATCAATATTTATTGAGTCCATATAATGTGCTAGGGCCAACCATACATTATCTTATTTAATCCTTCATGCTTATACATTATATTGAATGTAACCCCTTATTTTATAGCTGAAAACTAAGGTCTAGAGAGGTTCCATAGCTCCCACATGCATTTAGCTTCTACGTAGGTAAGTTGGGTATCAAATCAGATCTGACTCTAAAGGTCATGTTTGCCCCAAGTGACTATAGTTTCCAAACTCCTTCAATCAAGAAACCCCTCTTTTTATAACTTGTAAAATTGGGAAATACTGACATGTGAACTGGTTATACCATGTATAAAGGATTATTCAAAGAAGTTCAAATCGTAGAATATGACAATATTATATAATTTTCCAGCTGTATTTGGATGATTAGATATTTTATTAGACATATATAATGACATAATGTGTTTGTTTAAAACACATGTGTTTAAAAATTGATGTGCATATATATGTGATACATTTTAAACACACATATATTCCTGACATATACTAAGTACCTATTATGAAAGAGACTATATCGATGTATTATTTATGAGGGGAGACCAAAAAGTACAGGAATTATTTTCTGGAGGGCGGCCCCCTTGTAGTGCAGGTTTCCCCCGTTAGGTGAGTGTTCTAGGAGCCCATCTGTACCAGTGCACCAGCTGGCATTGTTGTGAGAGGCGGCATTCAGCTTCAGTGAATTGTTGTTGAAGACTCTTTTAACCTGTTTGCCCATTTCATGATGGGTGATTTACGGGTGTACCTGCCCGCAGGGTGCTGAGTGTTCTGCAGTTTTTGACCAAAAACATCATGACCCTGCTCCCCACCCTCCTTATTCATCCGATCTCACCCAGAGCAACTTTTTTTGTTTCTCCAGATGAAAAAAGTCCTGAAAGAGAAATGTTTTGCCAAGGTGGGAAAGGTGCAACAAAAAGCAGTAGAAGCACCAAAAAAGCACCAAAATGGTTGAGCTCAAAAGATGTTCTGAGCAGTGGGAAAACTCTCAGTAGGTGTACTGCATCATATGGAGAGCATTGTGAAGGTGATTGAAGTTTGAACATGTAAGAACAAACACACAATATTTTATCAATAAATTCCAGGTTTTAGGGGGTTCCCCCTTGTACACTTTCATGGGAACCCACTCGTATCCTGTTACAGGAGGTGTGCCCTCCATTTATAGACCAGGACAATGTGGGCAACTTTGCCGCAGTCACAGGCATGGGAGGTGGTTAAGCTCGGACCTAAGTTCAAGACACCGAAGTCCGAGCTCTATTCACTATGTGGCTTACCCTCCCCGCTATAAGAAGGTACATCTATCCATGCTTGGGAGGGCTACTAAAAAAGATAGATTTGCATTGAATTATTTATTTGATCTCCTTAGTAACTCATGTCATTCATATCCAAAGGAATATGTGAAAACTGCTTTGAAAACAAATTATTATATAAGTATTCATTTTTATTATATAATCTAAAGAATTAAATGGGAAATCTTTACTATTAAAAAATCAGTACAGTAGATTTGACTTTAGAAGTATCATACTTGAACAATAAAAATACTTCAGTTAGACATAGAATGTATATTCCTCATCTAAGCTTCTTAATAAAAAAAAAGTTTTAATGTGCTGTGTTTAGGAAACATGAAGTCACCAAACTGCAGCTCAGTGTTTCTGAGTGTTCTTTCTGCACCTATTCATTATCTTTATTCTAACTCAATTGTCTTTTTACCCCAAATCCATCCTCTCTCACTTTTCCTCATGAACACATCTCAAATGCACAAGTATTCACTGGAAAATGAACACACAGGCAATCGACTTCAAAAGCTAACCCATTCTCAAGTTACCTCTTCTGTCCCTTTTTATTAGCTTTGGGAAAAGTTTTACATTGTGATGGCCATGCAGCTGAATGAATGAGAGGAAAGGTATTCATACTGCATGTATGTGTGTGCACATGCTCACGGAGCACACACATATTGTGGGCTGTTTTTCCCCATTCTCCTTAACAGAAAAGGAATTGCTTGAATAAATACGAAATGTTTGTAAAATAAGCAGCTCTAGGGTGAAAATATTCATGGCACTCTGATGCGAGCCATTCATAAGTGTAGCAGTTACCATAGCACATACTTGACTTGACAGTTGCAATGAAATTTGTATGAGTGAACCTAATTGTATACATTCCGTACCACCAGGAAATAAATGAGGGCCTCAATGTTGTAGAAGCTCAAAATAAATTATCAGATTTTTGAGAAAACTTGAATGTTCAGAGGGCGGAGTCTGTGACCTCCAGAAGGTATAGCATTTGATAAAATGTGCCACTGGAAGCTGATGGCAACTCAGTTTAGACTATTTGTAAGAGAATCAAAATTAAATATCAACTGTTCCCATAAATAGTTTCTTTCTGATTATAGTTTTGCAGATAGGCCAGAATAAATTGAACTTCAATTAACAGTTTAAATTGATGGTTTGGTTCACACACCATCTGAGATATTCACTTCTGCAGAAATAACAGTTGGAGTTTGGGGAGCCCTGTACAATTCTTTGAATTCTCATCATTAAGATATAATATGTCATGAAATGAGATGTAGTTATTGCTTGAAGTTGTTTCACAGTCCTCTTCCTGGTTGGCCTATTAGGAAATGGAACATTTCTGTTAAAAAGGGTTTATGCCTAAGCATTAGCGTCATTCCTTGGAAGCTCAATTGTTGCTGAAAATCCAATTTATCCAGAAGTTCTGGGCTTCAACATTGTTGGCAATGACAGCGTAGCTCCTTTTTTTTTAGCTTGATTAGAATTGTCCGTCAAAAGCTTTAAAATATCTTTGTATTGAGAGACAGAGACATTACCTATTGTTGAACTTGATTCCAAGGGAAAGTTTATTATTTTAAACTGAATCTTCTGCAGATTAAATTTAAAAGAGTCATCTTCTGTGAGTTTTCTTAATTTAGAGAGCTTTGTTTTTCATACATAATAGTTGCATACACGTTATTTAAAAGATTGGTCATATTGGGAATACCACAAAAACAACTGATAGACCTCCCCCCACATTCCTAACTGATAATCTGCTAAAAAGTTGCCTGTAGTGACTTTGTTACTTTCATTCTTTTGAGTTATATTTTCTTGAATGTGATAAAATAATATTATTAAAATATTAATGTATGGCATAGTTATCGTGACAGGACTTCCATTTTTTTTGTCCTGATGATAACGGCAATGTATGGAATCAGTGTTCAATTCAGAGGTCGCACAGATTTATAACTATTAATGCTGTTGTTTTTGTGGGATTTTTGCAACAGGTGGAGCTAAATTAGTATTGACACCCTCAGCATCAATGCCCAGTGACTCCCGGCATTGCACAGAGGAGAATCTGGCACTGAGGCAGGTTTTGTTGGTTCATCTTTGTCATTCTCCACTGTTACAAGTAGGGTATGTGTGTGTGTATATATAGGTTGGGGGTGAGAAATCTTCTCACCTTCTCTTTTAAAATTATTTTTCCAAGCATTTGATTCAATGAGGAAATCATGTGGTTGGGAACAAAGTCAAATGGACTTTACCAAAACTGTTTACATTCCAAGTTAGAAATAAAAGACCAAAACAGAGCAGCAGAGGTATAGAATGGTGGGTGAGCAAAAGAGGCTGTTCAGTTTTGACGTGGTTCTGCATATCACCTAAAGCACATATATTTACAATTGCATTTAATTGGGCTTTTGCTGAAAGGTGACTTTATGGGATGAACCATGTCAGCAAAAGTTCACACAGTCTTTGATTTTGGCCTTGGCTCATATATTCCTCTTAGATGAAGCCACCATGGCTCTGCCACAGCTAAGGCCCTGCTACCACAGTCCTGGCCCTGTCCTTTCACCCTCCTTTGTGCACGTTTCAGAGCTGCTTGGTAAACTTAAATGCTTTTGCAAAAGGCATCCTGTTCCTGTTTCTCTCACAGTCCAATTGTTGCATTAGATACCCTAATTCTTTACCTTTACCTGTCTCTATACACTGTGCATGTGGCTTTGCAGCTCTTCCCACAAAAGGGGGGCATTTTTCCCCCTTTCAGAGCACAGTTTTCCACTCCTTGACACTAGATTCATCCATATGATTCACTTTAGCCAGTAAAATCATGTGGAAGTGGCAGTTTTTCAGTTCTGAGTCCAGGCCTCAAGTGGCCTACCATGTCTCTTCTTAACCTCTTGTGCTTCTCTAATTGCCATGGGAAGGACAAGCCAAGAAAAGCCTGTTTATGCCAAAAGGAAGTTAAAGACACAGGGCAGATCTGCACCAGGTAAGATGCCTCAGACAAGCCCAGGCTAGAGCAGGGTAAGCCCAGCCAAGATCAGCCGAGCCCAATCTATAGCAACTGTCAGTCAGGTGAGCCACAGATACATGGGTTATTCTAATAAATGAGTGTTTTAAGCCATTAACTTTTGAGATTGTTGTTATGCAACAATAGCTAACTGGTATACCTCTTCATAGGCAACAAGTTTCTGCTTGGCTTATTAGGTCGGGATAATATCAAAAACATTCCTGTCTCACACACACACACCCCCACACACAGTCAGACGTACTTGATTAAAGCTGTGATGACTAGACTTTTGTGCTTTTGAAAGGTGCCTCTGTTCCCTGACCTTTCTGGGATCAACATTCACTACCCAGGGCCCCCTACCCCTCTATACGCTGTTAAATATACTTTGGCACCAACATATAAGAATTATTTGTAGTCATGCCAGGTAACTGTTTAGAGCTGTGTCTTGAGTATATAAATCACACACAAATCTCTCGGCAGTCTAGGCACATTTTGCAATCTGTCTGGCGCAGGTCCCCATTTGTCCCTTCTCGTTGTTCTGAAAGTTCAGCATTCACAACAGATTCCTATAATTGCTCTCTCTGTATGTCCACATAATTACATGCCAATACCTTTTATCAAATTAGAAATTATATTCAGGCTAGATATTCCACTGACACCACATTCCTCACCAAATGTCAGTCCCTTAAAAATATTCTCAGCTCCAAAGGCCTAATTAGGTTTTCAGTTATTCATGTCACCAGTCATTAGGGCAATCATGCAAATCAACAAGGACTAAGGTACCCCAGACACTAAATCAGAACATCCTAAGAGAAATCAAAATTTTTTTCAGACTGCATTTATTAACCTTTTCCCTAGGCTCATAAAACTGCCCAGCAGGATGTTTCAGTGTAAAAAGAGGGAAATAGGGATAGGGCTGTTTAATTAAGAAACAATTAGGAAGGAGTTATTAAACACACCCATACATACATACACCCTCACCGAATTTTCCTGCTGGCTATGCAGATTCTCAGTGTCCACTACATCATGGATGAAGCACGGTGGCAATGGTGTGAAGGCAGACGTAGATACTTCACTTTTGTGTCCCCCCAAATGGCACAGGGCATTCTTGAGGGACAGATGTACTTACTGGTTGTCATGAGTGATACTCTAACCTTACAAGTACCTACACTATAGTCTTTCCTACAAGCCAGCCTCCAGCCTCTGTCACCGACTGGAGGTGCTGGACCGCCTATGTGGCTACCAGCCTTACGGGCAACACCAGCTCCGAGGAGTAACACTGAGCTGACACAGGTGACTATGCCATTCACTCAGTTTTTTACTGCAGATTTAGTCCAAATCTATAATAACCCAGTAACAATAACAATGACTGCACAAGTTGAAGAGAAATGACTGTTTCCAACTGTTGAGTGAAAATTAGAGATTACTGTACAGTGAGGTAACTCAATTCAACAGATTGTAGGTTACAAACATGGAGGCAGTAAGCAAAGAAATAGGTATATTTTTTACACATGAAAACTATAAGCTGTATATTTTCCCACAGTCAGAAAGTGAAGTCTGAGAACTGCTGACTTGCTGGTGGTGTTTGGTCTAATGGATTAGTCCTTGGGCAAACGCTGGCCTCACTGTTTGTCGTTATTCCTGAAAAGGGTCTTCTCTGTGTATACATATGAATCGGTTCTTTATGGCTGAAGTCAGATCTGTGCTGCTCTCCGCAAGCCAGCTGTATTGTCAAGGTTTGACGAAGTCAAAGAGATTACAGTACCTGCCATATAGTAAGTAGGCACTCAGTGTAGGTGCGTCTACCTTACTTTGCCTGTGTCTACGACAGTTAGCAGCAATATGGCTGTAGGTGACTCCATACAGCTAAAATGGGGTGGTGTTCGGGGTGACATCACCTCTTCCAGTTCAGTTTAGCTACTTGCTTCCTTTGTATCTTAGTCTACTTCAACTATGTGAGATGGTATGCTATGTTAGAGAAAAATAATAATAATAATAAAATAAGTAAAAGAGACCATTTTAAATATCCTCTAAGGCCAGAGACCTTGAAGCCATCAGCAAATAAAAATCGTTCTACCCCCCCTAGCCTTTTCCTTCCTGCCTTCCCATGCTCCAAGTCCAGAAAGTCGAAGCTGCAGATACCAGGGTCAGAATGAAGAAAGAAAGCAGTCACACCTCACTTCTGTGCCCATGTCTTAGAACAAATGGAAAAAGAAAAGGCTGGCCTCGGAATGAAGATTGAACCATTGATTAACATCTTGAACTGGACACTCTTACTGAATGAGAGGCTAAGTTTTATGATTTCAAGTGACAACAGAACTGTCCATTATCTCTCATGAATCAAAAATTCCCGAGTCCTTCCCAAGTTCCCATCCAAGGACAGGAAACTTAAACATAAGATTCTCTTCATTCAGGAGTCCGGTGCTTTATATTGAAATCATTGAGTGAACAATGCGGCAAACAACACAAATGACCATTTTGCCTCATCATTGCTTGTATAGCTAGGCCTCCCAAAGGAAGAATGAACATGTGCTATGGAGCCCGTAAGTCACTTAGGCTGCTAGAAGAAATTAGGTGGCTGTAGATAAGAACTATGTTACTGGTAATTTCTTTCTTACTGTTCCTTTCTTCCACCTCTCTCCTCTTTCACAAGTCTTACACGTACATCAAATCCAGATGACACAAATTATCTCATCACCATTACAGCTAATGAGATGAGCTTTCTATTGTACACAATTACAAATTCAATTTTGTTAACAAATCCATCTTCCATTGTGTCCTAGTAGAAAACTTTGTGAACGGTCTTATAGAATCCTCACAATTACTGCCAGTGACAGTGGATTTAAAGGATTTGAGGTCATCGATCTAAATTAATGCATGGTCTCATTAGAAAGCACATTGCGCCCTGGCTGGTATAGCTCAGTGGATTGAGCATGGGCTGGGAACCAAAGGGTCACTGGTTCGATTCCCAGTCAGGGCACATGCCTGTGTTGCAGGCCAGGTCCCCAGTGAGGGCTATGTAAGAGGCAACCATACATTGCTGTTTCTCTCCCTCTCTTTCTCCCTCCCTCCCCAGCTCTCTAAAAATAAATAAAATCTTAAAAAAAAAAAGAAAAAGAAAGCACATTGCAATACAATTCATCCTTTAAAGGATCTTTTACAAAATTAAAATAGCACATGGTTACAGTATCATTTTCTTGAACTTCCTCTCCTCCCTCAAGCCCCTGGCAACCACCATCTACTTTCTGTCTCTGTGCTATGATTCAAGTACCTAACGTAAGAGCAAACCTATACTATTCATCTGTTAGTGTCTGGCCTGTTTCACTTAGCATAATGTTCTCAAGGTTTATCCATGTTGCAACATTTTGCAGCTAATAACTAACATGCAAGGACAATCATTTCAAATGCAACATTTAATACCACTGTGTTCCTCCCTTAGAAGCTGGCAATTTTAACCCCTTTATTATTAATTTGATTAATGCCAACTACTATATGTGACTGTGAAGGAACAGAGGCAAATCAAAGTTAGCACATTGATTTATTTAAATTTTAATTGCTGAAAATGATATGCTCTTTAGCCCATGATATGAAGCAAAAGAAAAATATTTCCTGTACAAGATAATTAATTTGTTCCTATATGAAGAATCCAGAGAGATATTTCAAACACAAATGACTGTGTGCATTTTAGGGAGATATATATTTTTGTGGATTCAAGGGAGGAAAAACAAAATCTGTAACACACATAAATGACAGCAAAGGAACTCCAAAGGCAGTTTAGTCAACCAAGAACTCATGTGCTGAATGAGAGCGTCATCCGGGCTGCACACAATGCCTTAGAGAAATATAACCAAGATAATTTTATAAACCTCATTTATGTTTCATTTTCCATGCTGCAGCTCTTTCTGCATTTCACTGATCATCACGTTAGGCAGAAGTTTTTCTTCACCTTGAAGAATGCATAATATTCTGTAGAAGATATCTCCATCTGTATTTTGATTTTAAAGTGTAAAAAACACATGCAAGTGTATACACACACAATTTATTCCTTTAATATGGAAATAAAGAGTTTGAAGTTCAGAAAAGTAACTTCAGAAGGGTCTAAATTAATACAGCGGTACCTTGGGACTCATCGTTAATTCATTCTGGAACTCATGACAAGTGCTGAAACTGACAAGTACCCAACCATGAAACATTTTATCTTGCGGGGTGGCATCTTGACTCATACATGTTCTAGCAAGTGTGATGAGAGTCCTGAGCAAGCTCTGAGTGCTGAAACATTTTTTATCGTCAAAATGTGACGACGAGCATAGGGTTTGACGAATGCTCAAGCCAATGAGTACTGAGGTAGGACTGTAGTAGGGAGAATACATTTTCATTTCAACTTTGGTGATTTACTTGTGATGTTCCAGTTATGTGAAACATCTTTCCCTCTGCAATCATCAAATGCTTCTCCTTCTGTAAAACTAAAATCAAGCTGTGTAAAACTGTGATTTCTATTTTATCTTCTAATGACTTCCAAGCACCTATGCTAATGTCTAGTTCATGAAAGACACTTAACAAATACGTATAGGAAAGAAGGCAGGAAGATGGGGCGAAGGGAGGGTGAGAGGGAGACAGATTGCCATAGTAAGTAATTAAAAAGAGGATTTAAACCCAGGCAGTCTACTAGTGAGCTGCCTAATCACAGTCTGTCCACTCGTGGCCATTGTGTTTTTTCACTACCGTATTTAGCAGTCCAGAGGCCAGTATTTTTCTTTCTCATATTTTAACATCTCAGTAATCAAGATACAAGTTATGGTCAATGACATCTCACTTTGCCTGGCTGCAATCATGATATAGTTGTCATTTTATAAGAAAATATGAAAAGCTCCAGCACTGACACTTGCAAAATTAAATTTTGGTACATTGAAGGAAAATCAGAAGTATTCTTTCAACTTGTAGGATAGAAACAATTGTAGTAACAGATGGAAAAGACTTGGATCAAATGGGCTAAGTTCCAGATGGAACTCAAAGGTAAACTATCTGTATATCTTTCCAAAACTGACTTAAGAGCCCAGCACCAATGGGTTTTAATTATGTATATTCTGGCTCTCAGTGGCACAAAAGAAAAGGTGTGAGAAAACAGAGACCTTGATGAATTGGAAAGCAATGTGGAAAAGTCATACTCAGAAGCATAAATTATTTTAGGAGTTCTTAACCAACATAGTTTGTTAATTGTTGGTTTTCTGTATGAAAATAGTGATATATAATTCAAAATGAATGTCTTAATAATACTATAGAAATTCCTTCGATAGGCGCAAGTAAAAATTCTAAATTATAAAACATTGTGGCTTCTGACCAAGATGGAGGTGTACATAGATACACTGTGCCTCCTCGCACAACCAAAAGAAGGACAACAGCAATTTATAAAACAACCAGAACTTACAGAAAATCAAACTGTATGGAAATCCGACAACCAGCAAGTTAAAGAAGACACGTTCATCCAGACCGGTAGACGGGGCAGAGCTGGGCAGCTGAGGCGGAGAGGATTTGAGGCGGGCAGCAGCTGGCGGACCCAGTGGGGCTGAGGCTTACAGATCGGGCAGTCCCACATTCATGTGCAGATAAATGGAGAGAACCAGCTGGGGAGCGAGACAGACCGAGGGTCCCAGTGCCAGTGAATAAAGACTCAAACCACAGATTGAAAACACCTGCGGGTGTTGAGGCAGCAGAGGTAGGAACTCCCAGCCTCACAGGAGAGCTCGTTGGAGAGACCCACAGGGTCACAGAATGTGCACAAGCCTGCCTGTGTGGGAACCAGCACCAGAAGGGCCCACTTTGCTTGTGGGTAGTGGGGAAAGTGACTGAAATCCGGCAGAGAGTGGAGCAAGCGCCACTGTTCTCTCTCAGACCCCTCCCCCACATACAGTGTCACAATGCACAATGTGGGTTGCCCTGCCCCGGTGAACACCTAATGCTCCACCACTTAAAGTAACAGTTGCACCGAGAAAAAAAATGGCCCAAATGGAAGAGCAGATCAAAGCTCCAGAAAAAATACAACTAAGCAATGAAGAGATAGCCAACCTATCAGATGCACAGTTCAAAACACTGGTAACCAGGATGCTCACAGGATTGATTGAATTTGGTTGCAAATTAGATGAAAAAGTGAAAACTATGCTAACTGAAATAAAAGAAAATGTACAGAGAACCAATAGTGATGGGAAGGAAACTGGGACTCAAATCAACGGTGTGGACCAGAAAGAAGAAAAAAACATTCAACCAGAAAAGAATGAAGAAACAAGAATTCAAAAAAATGAAGAGAGACTTAGGGACCTCCAGGATATCTTTAGACATTCCAACATTCAAATTATAGGGGTGCCAGAAAGAGAAGAGGAAGAGCAGAAAATTGAAAACTTATTTGAAAAAATAATGAAGGAAAACTTCCCCAATCTGGCAAAGGAAATAGAGTTTCAGGAAGTCCAGGAAGCTCAGAAAGTCCCAAAGAAGTGGGACCCAAGGAGGAACACACTAAGGCACATCATAATTATATCACCCAAGATTAAAGATAAGGAGAGAATTTTAGAAACAGCAAGAGAAAATGGGACAGTTACCTACAAAGGAGTTCCCATAAGACTGTCAGCCGATTTCTCAAAAGAGTCCTTACAGGCAAGAAGGAGCTGGAGAGATGTATTCCGAGTTATGAAAGGCAAGGACCTACGTCTAAGATGACTCTATCCAGCAAAGTTTTCATTTAGAATGGAAGGGCAGATAAAGTGCTTCTCAGATAAGGTCAAATTAAAGGAGTTCATCATCACCAATCCCTTATTATATGAAATATTAAAGGGATTTATCTTGGAAAGGGAGGATGAAAAAGTATGAACAGTGGAATGACAGCAAACTCAGTTATTAAAAACCACATCCAAAACAAGAACAAAAGTAAACTAAGCAGACAACTGGAGGAGGAGCAGAACCACAGAAATAGGGATCACATGGACAGTTATCAACAGGGGAGTGGGAGGGGGAGAGACAGGGGAAAGGTACAGAGAATAAGTAGTGTGGGTGGTGGGTAGGGGATAGACAGGGGGAGGATTGGAATAGTGTGGGAAATGTGGAAGCCAAGGAGCTTGTGTGTATGACCCATGGACATGAACTAAAGGGGGGAATGTGGGTGGGAGGGGGCGTGTGGGGCAGAGGGGAGTGGGGGGGAATGGGACAACTATAATAGCATAATCAATAAAATTTAAAAAAAGAAAAAAAAGTTAATAAATAAAACATTAAAAAACAAAACAAACATTGTGCCTATGTTAATT
>PVJI01015957.1:0-39619 GCA_004026765.1 Micronycteris hirsuta
TTGGTGGTAGTCATTTTTTATTTGAAAATATAAGGGAAAAGAAGTCGTTCCCCTCGACTAGTCAGGTACTGCATGTTTTTAAATTCCTGCGCAGGTGTGCCTGCCATGGCACACTGGTTGAAAATCGCTGTCCCAGCACATTTGAGATCTTGCCTCCTGGCCATTGTCATCAGTTTGGCTCAAATACACTCTTATGAAACTTCTCTACAGTTTTGGATATTTCTTACATCAACAAATATGTGAAAAATTGTTATTTTCCCCCTCCATTTCTTAAAAATAACTTTCATCGAGATTAATGTAATATGCACTAGGGAAAGCTATGTTGTCTTTTGGAAATGCATTTTCCCCTGTGTTTCTATATTTAATCCTTTCATAGCATGCAGTTTATCTTTAACTTTGCTTGTAGAAAGTCACTTACAGTTTTCTTAAGATACTGAGACTTACCAGATCGTCAAGATTCATAGAAAGCTGTTTGTCAGCTTTTAAAATCCTGGCTTTGATTTTGGGAATCCTGTCCCTCCTACCCCCATTTTTTTGTTAACAGACCAATAAGACCAATATCTTATGGTAATCATGGTGGGAAATTTTTATTTAAATTTTTTGTTATTTGAAATAGCCCCCAACCCAATCATCCTTTAAAAATTTGAATTACCTTAGCGCCATCTTGTGGATTTATTATGTATACCTGTAGAAAGCAAACCTATTAAATGTGATAATGTAATTTTTTGGTCAATTTTGCTGTGATAGACTTTAACGTCCTCTAAGTAAAAATGGTAAAATTAATTCCTCTATTCTGCTACATTACTCAAGAAGTTCTAAATATTCCATAGTTATTTTTAGGAGGCAATCCAAAGGTTAACCTGATAAATCTGAGATTATTGTAATAAATAATTCAAACCAAGACCAGCCGTGGAAACAGATGGTGCTTCTGGAAGAAGTTAAACATTTTCCACTCTTAAATGAACATAAACCTTCTGCCTGGAGCTGTGCAACTACATGCACTTATGAACATGCCTGTAAATCTATGTGGTTCCTTTTTTTTTTTGCTGTCTCAAGTAACATTCTTTTAATTTGATGCTTCTCAAGGCAGGGAAAGCAGAGGCTAACTCAACACACAAGAGAACACGTTCTGGTTAGTCTCAGTGTGCAGCGCTATCTTTCCTCTTCCTGCAATTGCTTCCTGCTTCTCTGTTTTGCATGTGAGCCGGTGTATTCCAGTAAGAGGACAAAAGATATTTCAGCAAGCTTTCATTATGCCTAAGCCTGGGTTTAACTTCCTAAATAACTGAATAGGTATATAATCCTATGGATTTATTGAGGTAGCGAATTGTGAGTTGAGTCTAGATGGATTATGACTTTTTTTTTAAGTCTTTTCAGATGATTAGCAACACTTCTGTGGACAGTTGTGTTTGAGAGGTAAGAATGGCTTAGATAAATAACCTGAAGCAAAGACAAAGTAAATATGAAAAACCCCAAAGAAATGGCAAATGAAAGAGAAGAAAATGAAGTGAATACATGTGAAAACACTCTGTTTTTAGGTATTTATTTATGCTGATAAGTTATTTTTCATTGGATTTTGACCCTCTTAACCCCCCTCCCTCCCAAACCCCCACAACAAACTGTTGGTAAAGCTGTAAACTTAAGATGTGGTTGGTGAAGATGAGCTTGTCAGGAGCTTTTTCAATGGAGGATGAGTCAGTGGCTTATAAAAATTGTATTAGAGAATCACGTTAAATAAAATAGTATTTGTAGTTGTTACCCAGTTTATTGGTTTCAATTTTACTGGTTTCAACATTTATTCTTAATATTTTTAACTGTCCCTCTTTCAATTATATGTAATCGAACAAATCATTTCACAAGGAAATGGAATTACTTACACAAATACATTGTCTGAATATTTGTGTCCTAGCAATATGCTGACATTAAAAATTGCAGTAGGGTTCACCAAATGCTGGTCAGAGTGTAAAAAGCCTAGAGCACTCACACATTGGTGGTAGAGATGTAAAATGGTACAGACACTTTGGAAAGCAGTTTGACAGTTTCTGAAAAAAACAAAACAAACCTAAACATCCAGCTACGATAGGATCCAGTAATTGCCCTTCTGGCATTTACTCCAGAGAAATAAAATTTTATGTTCACACAAAAACCTGTATGTCGTGTTGTTTATAGTGGCTTTGTGTATAATGGCCCCAAACTAGTGACAACTCAGATGTTCTTCAACAGATGAATGAATGATCAAACTGTGGTACATCCAGACCACACTACTCAACAATCAGAAAAACAAATCACTGATTCAAGCAACAACTTTGATGACTCCTCAGAGAATTATGTTGAGTGAAAGAAAAAAAAAGCCCATCTTGAAAGCTTATGTACTGTGTGATCTCAATTAGATATATTCTGAGTGACAAAATGATAGAGATTAATGTATTAGTAGTAGCCAGTGGTTTAGGTTGAAGAAAGGCGAGGAGAGGTGAGTGTGGCTATAACAGGGCTACTTGAGGAATCCTTGTGGTGATGTCAACTGCCTGGATCTTCACTGTACCAATGCCAGTATCCTGGTTGTGCTATTGTACTATAGTTTTGCAAGAGACTGTCATTGGGTGAAGGTATGTAAGTGCTATATGACATCTCCCTATATTATTTCTTACCATTGCATGTGATCTACGATTATCTCAAATTAAGAGATCAAAAATATAATAGGGTTTACAAAAGATAACTAAGTGCTGAATCAAGGAATGTACACACAGAATTGTATACTAAATCTTCCTATTTAAATTAAGTCTATTAACATGAAATTTGCATCATACTGTAAGTCTATTAACACAAAATTTGCATCATATGGTAACCTAACACAAGTCTGGCTGCCCACCACTATGAAAGCCAATATGGAGCACTTCCAGCCAAGATGGAGGCATAAGTTGACACACCGTGCCTCCTCGCACAACCAAAAGAGGAAAAACAATAATTTAAAAAACAAAAACAGGCAGAACTGACAGAAAATCAAACTGAGTGGAAGTCTGACAACCAAGGAGTTAAAAAAGACACGTTCATACAGACCGGTAAGCTGGGCGGAGCTGGGTGGAGAGCGCGCAGTGAGATGGCAGTTTGTGGAGCGGTACCGGCAACGCTGCAGCTGCCCGGAGAGACCCGGGGCGGGTGTGCTTGGCCAAAACGCAGCAGGCGCACTCGGTGAAACCTGCGGCTGGCTCACCCGGACCCAGTGGGGCTGAGACTGGTGGACCCGGTGGTCACTCATTCGCATGCAGATAAACTGCGAGAAAAAGCTGGGGAGTGGAACAGAACGTGCAACCCACCTTCATGGGGAAATAAAGCCTCAAACCACCAACTGAAAACACATGCGGGGGTTGAGGCCGCAGTGGGAGGGACTCCCAGCCTCACAGGAGAGTTCATTGGAGAGACCCACAGGGACTTAAAACTATGCAAGCCCGCTCATCCACCTGGGAACCAGCACAGAAGGACCCAACTTGCTTGTGGGTAGCGGGGAAAGTGCGGAGACTGGAGCAAGTGCCATTGTACACTCAGGCCCCACCCCCAAAGGTAGCATCACAACACAACGAAGTGGGTTACCTCACCCTGGTGAACACCTAAGGCTCCGCCCCTTAAAGTAACAGGCGCACCAAGGAAAAAAAAATGGCCCAAATGAAAGAACAGATCAAAACTCCAGAAAAATACAACTAATTGACGAAGAGATAGCCAACCTATCAGATGCACAGTTCAAAACACTGGTAATCAGGAAGCTCACAGGATTGGTTGACATTTGGTCACAGTTAGGTGAACAAATGAAGGATATGCTGAAGGAAATGAGGGGAAATGTGCAGGGAACCAATAGGGATGAGAAGGAAACGGACTAAAATCAATGGAGTGGACCAGAAGAAAGAAAAAAAAAACCCATCCAACCAGAAAAGAATGAAGAAACAAGAATTCAAAAAAATGAGGAGAGGCTTAGGAACCTCTAGGACATCTTTAAACGTCACAACATCTGAGTCATAGGGGTGCCAGAAGGAGAAGAGGAAGAGCAAGGGATAGAAAACTTATTTGAACAAATAATGAAGGAGAACTTCCCCAATCTTGCAAAGGAAATAGACTTTCAGGAAGTCCAGGAAGCTCAGAGAGTCCCAAAGAAGTTGGACCCAAAGAGAAGCACACCAACGCACATCATAATTACATTACCCAAGATTAAAAATAAGGAAAGAATCTTAGAAGCAGCAAGAGAAAAGGGGACAGTTACCTACAAAGGAATTCCCATAAGACTGTCAGCTGATTTCTCAAGAGACCTCTCAGGCAAGAAGGGGCTGGAAAGAAGTATACCAAGTCATGAAAAGCAAGGACCTACATCAAAGAATACTCTATCCAGCTAAACTTTCATTTAGAATGGAAGGGCGGATAAAGTGCTTCTCAGATAAGGTCAAGTTCAAGGAGTTCATCATCACCAGCCTTTATTATATGAAATGTTAAAGGGACTTATATAAGGCATGGAAGGATATCAACAGGGGAGTGGAAGGGGGAAAGAGGAGGAAAATCTACAGAGAAAAGTAGCATAAGCAGTAGGTAGAAAACAGACAGGGGGAGGTTAAGAATAGTATAGGAAATGTAGAAGCCAAAGAACTTATGTGTATGGCCCATGGACCAAAACTAAAGAGTGAGGAATGGGGGGGTGTGGGGTGGAAGGGAATAAAGGGGGGAAATGGACAACTGTAACAGCATAATCAATAAAATATATTTAAAAAAAAAGAAAGCCAATATGTATGTAAAGGAAAGTGGTTTATTCAGTTGCCTGCAGCCTGGAAGATGGGGGACTCATGTCTCAAAGCCCATCTCCATATCTCAGTGGAGACAGAGATTTTTATAAGGATGGAGAGGGGAACAGAACAAAGAGATTGGGGGGGGGGTTGACAAGTTCTCTCTGTGCAGACGAACACAGTCCACTCCGACAGGGCAAGTGACGGTCCCATGTGCGTCACCTGGGTTATTTATCCTGCCTTCATGTCATCTGGGTTTTGCATTTGCAGGTCAGCAAATCTCCCAGAGCTGGGATGCCTCAAGGTTGGAGTTTTTATCTTTTGAAATTAATTCCTAGGATTCTTATACAAACATGCTGTCTATTCACAGGCTACATATTAGTCAGTCAGCACTTACAGAAACAATGTCAAAGAATGGTGGGTGGGTTAGAATTCCCCATTGCAGTTTTCCACTGTTACAATACAACACAGCATCCTGATTGTGAAGGAGACACAATTCAATACCCTAATAGCTTTAAAAAATAGTTTTTACTCTATCACTATTATATTAATATTGTAAAATGGCTGTATTACTATTTTCTATGTTTGCATAGTTAAACGTTATTTTTTAAAATTAAATTTAGTGGAGTGATTATTTTGTAAAGAGAACAAAAGAAAAGAAAATTAGTATTTCCTAATGTAAATAACTTAATTCACTAAGAAAATAGATATTTGTGGAGGAGGGGGGAGGGGACAATGGGGAGAAGGGTTTTCAGGAACCACTATAGAGGACACATGGACAGAACCAAGGGGAAGGAGGGAGGCAGGGAAGGGAGGTAGGATAGGGGGGGAGGGGAAGGGAGAGGATGCAGACAACTGTAATTGAACAACAATAAAGTAATTAAAAAAAAAGAAAATAGATATTTGTAAAGTGATTTTATCTTGCATATATATTCATCATCACAGCTTGATAAAATTGCTTTAAATTTATCAGTAAACCCAGATAAAACAGACTGTTTTCTAATTAACTTTTAGTGAAAGTTAGCAAACAGCCTTTTCATATATTGATGGATATCTATTATTCTGCTTCTGTAAGTGGCATCACCATGCCAAAGGCTCCCCCCGCTGATGTTTTTGATCAAAGTTATAGGAAGAATGATTTTCTACATCTGCGGTTATTTTGTATGTTGAGAGAGCCAAGGAGCTCAAACAGTTTGTCTACACCAAATATAAACAGAGAATTGAAAGTAAAATATTCAACAAACTCCAAGTTAGTTGGCCATGACATTCTGTGTATCTAAAGAAACTGATTTTATTATATCAAAAAGTAGATTGGATATTTAAGTTGTCACAAGCTAAAACCCAATTCTTAGTGAGCTTTTAACCACAGAATTTAAAAAGAATTAAAAGGTCTGCCTAGCATCTCAAAGATACTGTAGTGTTTACCTATTTAAAGGTGTTCTATTTGGTCAAATACCTCCCTCCAACTGTGGAGCATTTGTTGGGTGTTTCACAATGCTGCCCTACTAGGTCAGCTTAATTTCATTTGGGATGTTAGCCGATACATGAAAAAGTTATTTCAAAACTATATTGGGATATTCAAAATGAAAAAGAAATGTATTTCATATCACAACCTTCTATTGAGGGACATTTAAAGGCAAAAGAAGAGATGTCCAAAGATTTCAAGTACCTTCCATGGTATCATACAGAGTTATCGAAGTATCAGTGACTATATTCCCCATGCTGCACTTTACATCTCTGTGACTATTTTGTAACTACCAGTTTGTCCTTCTTAATCTCTTTACTTTTCACCCACTCCCCCCAACCCACCTCCCCTCTGGCAATCATCAGTTTGTTCTCTGTGTCTATGAGTTTGTTTCTGTTTTGTTTGTTCATTTATTTTGTTTTTTAGATTCCACATATACTATATTTTTCAGACTATAAGACACGCCTTCCCCCCCCAGTTTGGGAGGAAAATGGGGGTATACCTTATAGTCTGAATGTAGCTGAATTATACTCTGAATGTTATTTATGTTATTAAATTTTTTACCACCTTTTTTGCTTCAAAAAATTTTTTTTCCTATTTTCCTCCTTTAAAACCCAGGTGTGTCTTATGGTCCGAAAAGTATGGTAAGTGAAGTTATATGGCATTTACATTTCACTAACTTATTTCACTTAGCATAATATCCTCTAGATCCATCCTTGCTGTTAAAAATGGTAAGATTTAATTCTTTTTTTATGGCCAAGATTGTATATATGCACCACATCTTTTTTACCCACTTGATGGGCAATGGAGTTGTTTTCTTCCCTTTTTAAAAAAAGATTTTATTTATTTGTAGGGGAAAATGTATTTGCCAATGATACCTTGGACAAGAGTTTGATCTCCAAAACATATAAAGAACTCACATGACTCCACACCAGGAAGAAAAGCAATCCAATTAAAAAATGGGCAAAGGATCTGAACAGGCACTTCTCCAAGGAAGACATACAAAGGGCCTATAGGCATATGAAAGGATGCTCAGCATCACTAGCCATCACACTAGAGAGATGCAAGTTAAAACCACAATGAGATATTGCCTCATATAGGCCAGAATGGCCATCACAAACAAATCAACAAACAACAAATGCTGGCAAGATTATGGAAAAAAGGGAACCCTAGTGCATTGTTGGTGGGAATGCAGACTGGTGCAGCCAGTGTGGAAAACAGTATGGAATTTTCTCAAAAAACTAAAAATAGAACTGCCTTTTGACTCAACTATTCCACTGCTGGGATTATACCCTAAGAATCCTGAAACACCAATTCAAAAGAACCTGTGCACCCCAATGTTCATAACAGCACAATTTGCAATAGCCAAGTGCTGGAAACAGCCAAAGTGCTCAGCAGTAATTAAGAGTATCAGAAAAGCTATGATACATTTACACAATGGAATACTGCATAGCAGGAAGAAAGATGGAGGTCCTACCCCTCATGACAGCATGGATGGGAGTGGAGAGCATTATGCTAAGTGAAATAAGCCAGGTGGTAAAAGATAAATACCATATAATCTCACCTTTAACAGGAACCTAATCAACAAAACAAACAACTGAGCAAAATATAACCAGAGACATAAAAATAAGGACCAAACTGACAGTAACCAGAGGGGAGGGGGTGGGGGATAACCTGGCAAAAAATGTGAAGGGTCATCATGGAACATGTATAAAGGACCCATGGACAAAGACAATGGGTGGGTGGGGGGATTGAATGTGGAAGGTGGGGGTGGGTAGAGTTGGGGAGAATAATGGGAGGCAATGGGGACAACTGTAATTGTACAACAATAAAAAAAGATTTTATTTAATATTTTTTTAGAGAGAGGGGAAGGGTGGGAGAAAGGGAGAGAAACATCAATGTGTGAGAGATACATGGTGCCTCTTGCACACACCCAAGTGGGGACCTGGCCCACAACCCAGGCATGAGCCCTGGCTGGAAATTGAACTGGTGACTTTTCGGTTCACAGGCCAGCGCTCAATACACTGAGCCAAACCAGCCAGGGCTTGAGTTGCTTTCTTTTCTTGGCATTGTAAATAATGATGCAATGAACATAGGGGTGCATGTATCTTTCCTTTTCTTTTTTTTTTATCTTTCCTTTTCTTAAAAAATTATTTTTAATTATAGTCTACATTTAATGTCATTTTGTATTAGTTTCAGGTGTACAGCATAGTCGTTAGACAAGCATATACTTTACAAATGGTCTGCCCAATACATACTTATTACAATATTACTGACTAGATTTCCACTGCAGTACTTTGCATCCCTGTGACTGTTTTGTGATTGCTAACTTGTAGTTTATAGTCCCTTTACCTTTTTCACCTTGGCCCTCAACTACCCTCTCCTGCTGGGGCAACCATCATTCTATTCTTTGTGTCTATGACTCCATTTCTATTTTGTTTGTTCTTTTATTTTGCTTTTCAGATTTTTCATGTGAATACAATCATATGGTATTTGTCTTACTCTGTTTTACTTATTTCACTTAGCATAATACCCTCTGGGTGCATATATCTTTTCGAATTAGTGTTTTGGATTTTATTGAATATATAACCAGAAGTGGAATTGCATAGGCAGTTCCATTTTTAATTTTTTTTGAAAAATCTCCATACTGTTTTCCATAGGCTGCACCAAATTTCATCCCCACCATTGTCATAGAGGGGTCCTTTTTCTCCACATCCTCGCCAACACTCGTTTGTTGTTGATGTACTTACTGGTGACGGCCATTGTGACAGGTGTGAGATGCTATCTCCTAGAGGTTTTAATTTGCATTTCTCCAATGATGAGTGACATTGAGCATCTTTCTCATATGTCTATTGGCCATCTGTATGTCCTCTTTGGAGAAGTGTCTATTCAGGTCCTTTGCCCACTTTTAAATCGGATCGTTTATTTTTGATGTTGAGTTGTGTAAGTTCTTTGTACATTTTGAATATTATTAACCACTTAGATGTATCATTGATGAATATCTTCTCCCATTCAGTAGATTGTCTTTTCACTTTTTTGTTTCTTTCACTATGCAAAACCTTTTAGTTTGATGTAATCCCATCATTTTATTTTATTTTGTTTTGTTTCCTTTGCCCAAGGAGATATATAAAAAAAAATATTGCTACAAGAAATGCCAGAGAATTTAATGCCTATGTTTTCTTCTAGGAGTTTTAATGGTTTCAGGTCTTACATTTAAGTCTTTAATCTACTTTGAGTTTATCCTTTTATATGATGTAAGAAGCTGGTTCTACTCTCTTCTTGACTATTGGCATAAACTTCTCGGTAAGTGATTTTGTTTGCTGTGACATTTGACTTTGGGAAAGGGTACATGCTGGGAGCAGTGGGGGGCTATTATAGCCAGAGCTGCTTTTCTTGTGCCGTGTATTTCTCCACAAATAGCGTTGCTGTAGTTCAGGTTACAAGAGCGGCTATCTATTTAGATATTTCTGTTCTATATGTTTTATAGTGCTTGCAAGATTAAATGATTTTATATATATATATAAGGGATTATAATAGTGCCTGACATATACTAAGTGTTACATGTCTCAGCCATTATTAATATTATATTGTTATTATTACTATTATTACCTTGGCTCAACTGTTGGTGAATACTTTTCGGCAATGTCAATAGTTTTTACTCATTTCAAGTATATCACTACAATATCAGAGAGCTATGAAAATAATATTTTGAATTTTAATTTCAGTCCTAATGTAGAAGGTAATTTAATAAATGCTTTTAAATTGTGAAACATAAGACACACAAAAGTACACAAAATAAAAATACAGCTTAATGTATTTTTATTAAGTACTGCCCCGACCAGCAGGGCAGTCAACTGGGGTAGACCTGTTAGTGAAGGAGTGAGAGGGACAGGAGGCGCAAAGAATGGCAGCAAGACAGGGTTCTGATCAAGCTGCAAATTTTATTTGAGGATCGCGGGTATATATACTGGTTGGCTGAGGGGCGTTGCTGGAGAAGCTCGGTGGAGTCGTGGGTCTTACTGATTGGTCCTCTTGCTCTAGGGACTATATGCCTTTTATGGGCAATGGGGAGCTTATTGGCGACAGGGCTGTTGCACATGCGCAGTGCTGGTTGGCTGATGCAGCTTCCCTTGAAGGTTGCATGGCTTGCTATAGGGTTGTTGCACATGCGCAGTGCTATGGTCTTGCTGATGCCAGGATCCCAACAAAGTACAGTATTTGTATTAATACAGCTTAATGATTATTGCAAAGTGAATACCTATGTAACCCATTGAAGAAATAGCACATTGTTTTCTCCACAGAAGTTCCCCTCTGCACCTCCTCCCATCATTGCCCCTTCATCCCTCCTAAAGTGATTTCATATCTTTACTAATATTATAATCATTTCTTTGCTTTTCTTTATAGGTATATTCAAGCACATATCTATAATCCCTGTAGTTTAGTTTTGTCTATTTAAAAACCTTTATATAAATTAAACTCATGTAAATTCTTCTGTATCTGACTTTATCTCAATAGTTTTGTTTGTAAGAATAATCCATGTTGTTCTGAATGTAGTTCACTAATTTTCATCGTTCCATAGAATTCCACTGCATGAATATACCATAATTTATTATCTGCATTGATTGGCATTTGAGCTGTTTCCAATTTTTGATATTATGACTGGCATTGCCATGAACATTCCTGAACATGTCTCTTAAAGCACATGTGCACACACTTGTTATTACATACCGAGGAGTAGAAATGGTAGAAATGGTAGGTCATATGTATCTTCAAATTAAAAAGATAGTTCTAAAAACAAACAAACAAACAAACAAACAAACAAACACCCCTGGCTGGTGTAGCTCAGTGGATTGAGCGCGGGCTGGGAACCAGACAGTCCCGGTTCGATTCCCGGTCAGGGAACATGCCTGGGTTGTGGGCCAAGTCCCTGGTGGGGACCATGTGAGAGGCAACCATACATTGCTGTTTCTCTCCCTCTCTTTCTCCTTCCTTTATCCTCTCTCTAAAAATAAAATAAATAAAATAAAAAAAAAAGATAGCTCTGAACTGCTTTCCATATTATTTCTGACATTACTCCTGCCATCAGGGCTCAAATTCCCACTGTTCTATATCAGCGTACTTTCAGATACTGATATTATCAGATGTTTTCACTCTGGCCATTCTGGTGGGATAGCGTTCTGTCCCACGGTGGTTGTAATTTCCACTCCCCTTATTATTTATGATGTTGAACAGCTTTCATATTTACAGGACATTTAGATATTCTTTTTCGTGAAGCACTTGTTTAAGTCTCTTGCTGATATTAATTTTGTATTGACTTTTTCCTCACTAATTTGGTGAGGATCTGGGTCTGTTGCTGGTTATAGTATTATAGTTATCTTCCCTAGTTTGTAGCTTGATTTTTTACTCTCTTCATGGTGCCTTTTGAAAAAGAGAAGTTTTAACTTTAACGTAGTCCAAATTTTGAGCTCTTTTTCCATGATCTTTTATAATTAGATGGGATTTAATGTAGTCCATTTAATTCACCTTTTAAAAAATGATTTTTCTGTTCTGTTAAAGAAGTCTTTCTATATCCCAAGGTCACACATATATTCTCTAATATTACTTTCTAGAAGCTATCATAATTTGCCTTTCATATTTTTATCCATGGTAGGAGGTAAATGTCAATTTTTACTTTTTTTCCACACAGGCATCTGATTGTCTCAGCACAAATTGTTGAAAAGTTCATTCTTTCCTTGCTCTTTGCAGTGTCTTATTTTTATAAGTCACCAGTCCATAAATCAGTGAATGTTTCTTGAATCTATGTTCTGTTCCATAGGTTTATTTATCAATCCTTGTGACAATGCCACATTGTTTTAATAATCAAGGGTGTCCAACCTGTGGCTCATGTGCCATTTGCAGCCCAGGGTGGCTATGAATGCGGCCCAACACAAAATCGTAAATTTACTTAAAACTTTATGAGATTTTTTCTGTGATTACATGTCACAATGTATTTAGTGTGTGGCCCAAGACAACTCTTCTTCCAATGTGACAAAGGTTGGGCACCCCTGTTTAGTGTAGTTTTACATAAATCTTGGTATCAGGAAAATTTTGCCCTTCATTATTTCCATGTACATTTAGAATCATATTGTCAAATTCAATAACCCCAAATAAAGCAAAAGCCTGCTAAGATTTTTATTGGGATTGCATTAAATCTATAAATGGTTTGGGATGTACTGAATAATTTCCAATGCACAATGTTTTTATAAAAAATTAATATTTATTTTACCTTAATTGGTTAGAAACTATACTGTGGATTTCAGTCCATGAACATTTATTGAAGTGTCCTTTATAGTTTAGAAGAGGGTCAATTTTTATAAATGAGTTATATGTGTTTACAAAGGGTGGATATTCTGTAATTGTTTAGTGCTATATTCTGTGCCTGTAAATTAGTTCAAGCTTGTTAATTATATTGTTCAAATTTTCTAAGTTATTAATAATATTTTTCCTGTTTATTCTAATATCTACTGAAAGATATGTTAGGATCTTTCATGATGATTATAGATTTTTCTAGTTTTAATAGTACTGCCGATTTTTGTTTTATGTATTTGAGGTTGTGTACTAAATTGTACTACATCCTGGAGAATTGAACTTTTATCATTGTGAAAGGTACTTTTGCCTTCAAACCTACTGTATTTTATATCAATACTGTCACACTGTGCTTCTTTTTGTTAGCGTTGTACGGCACAGCATTTATCATTCTTTACTCTCAACTTTCTGTGTCTTTTTCCTCTAGGTGTATCTATCATAGAATATACTGTTTTATAAAAATTCATCCTGACGAGATTTTTCTTCTCATTAAAATTGAATTTTGTTTTCATTTGCTGTAAATACTAATTGATTTGAGTTTAAGCCCAGACGTGCCAAACAAGCACTGACCACAAGGAAGCCGGCCCCGGGGACTGCAGCCCCGCCCCTTCCCGCAGTGTGACACCGCCGGCTGAACCGCCAAGCTCTTCAGCCACTGAGTCGCCCCTTATGGGTTTTTAACCCCCCTGGAGAATAAGTATTTTCAAATGCCAGGTCCATCTCCTTGGTCCTTAACCTCCCCCGATCTTGGTCTGATAATTCTTCACTATTTTTTGGCATTCTGATGCTTTGGAGAATATGTTTTTTATGTTTTGTGAAGCTTTGCTAGCTGAACATTTATCCAAATTGCCTACTTTGTCATCATTGGATTCCTACAATAATGTTTTTAGAATATGTTTAATATAGCATTAGATACTATCTGAATATCAAAAGAGAAATGATATAAAATTGAAATTGTTTTTCAGAATTTCAATAATAATAAATTGTACTTTTTTTGGTCATGATCCTTTTGCAATCTTAGTGCTATAGTAGCTCTACTCAAAGTTCCAAGGTAGTCTGTACTGGCTCAGAAATACATTTTAAGGTTACAATATGATGACAGATACAGAAATCAATGCCATAATATAATCCCAGCAGCCTAAAGAAAATCTGAAGCGCATTGTATTTATTCTCAGGATATAACAAACTAATCCCTTGTAAATACAATGTGCACTGTGATGTCATATGTTTTACTGTGTGAATTGTCAGAAGAGGCTCTTTTGTGAGAAGCATTTCTTTACTTTGAAGCCCCATCTGTCTTTCCTGATTATTCTTTTAAAATTTACACCATAAAAATTTCCCAAACACTTAATGTGTACATGTATAATGTTATTTGAGTAAGGGACCAATAAATGTTTTGAATTGAATTTCCCAATTTTTTGTCCTGGTGTTTAGTAAAATTAAACAGATTTTTTCCTGTTATAAAATTTTTTTAATAGAGTTTTTCCTTCCTTCTAGGACACGTATTTGTTAATGTATAGCTTTAAAATAAATACTAACATATCTTACTCTAAAAAAAACAGTATTCAAATTCTGCTTGAGCACTTCCAAAATAAAAAAAAAAAAGAATTATTTGGAGCTAACAGAAATGTCGGTATAGTGTAAATACTCTAGATTTTCTTGAAATCCCCAACAAAAACTATCAGAGCCATGCTACCATTACAGAATGTTTATCCAGGGCCTCCAGACTGAACACTGCGGCGACAACCCTGCTTTACTGGTGACTGGTGCTCACGCTGTCCCTGTCACCCTGTGGGCTCTCGTGCAAACCGCTTTTTTCTACATAGGTTTTGAGTCGGACCAGCTTGGGTTTCAGTCCAGGTTCTGCCATTTTCTATCTTGACTTTGGGTTCCTTAACACTTTTAAGTTTGTTTTGTTGATAGAAGAATGTTCCAACCTGTGGAGAATTTCTATAGAACTTTACTTGAGCTAAACAGGATATACCTGGAAGCAAGATCTCAATAGAGAAATTCTTTGGAGATAACAGTTATACATTTGAGATTAAGGGGAGAATGTAAGATTACATGATGCAAGGTGAGAAATCAGATTATAAAATAGTCAAGACTATGTGTTCTCTTGAGGGTAGTCAGGCTTCAGAAGGAGAGGTTTGAAAGGGTGGTCATGCATTATAAGGAGGAGTCCAAAAGAGAGCATTTCAAAGTTTATTAAGCTTGATGCACAGAAACAATAGACAAGCCTTGCCTCAGGCAAAGATAAGGCTTTCATTAAAAAAGTTTATAGGGCCCTGGCTGGTGTGGCTCAATGGATTGAGTGCCGGCCTGCAAACTGAAAGGTCACAGGTTTGATTCGCAGTCAGGGCCCATGCCTGGGTTGCAGGCCAGGCCCCTAGTTGGGGCCTGGGAAAGTGTGATGTTTCTCTCCCTCTCTTTCTCCCTTCCTTCCTCTCTCTAAAAATAAATAAATGAAATCTTTTAAAAAAAGTTTATAGGTCTGGAGGACTGTCTCCCATGACTTGCCTAACTAGAAATTTATGATCAGATCACCCTGTGAGGTTACTTTCCACAGAACCTCCTTTCTCCCACAGTTGCCCCTTTAGGTCATAAAACAATCCAAAGGATGCACTGATGACCGAGCTTTGGTCAGATAGTGTGGTCTCACAGCGCTAGGAAGGCTCATCCTTGGAAGTGTGATTATCAACATTGTCTTGTTGAAACATGGACCGGTGGGGACAGGGCAATACCATAACCATGGGACATGAATTGAAGCCAAATTTCACCGCAAAGTGGAAGTGCAGGTAAATGGAAGGCAGTCAGGTCTTACAGCTTCACTGCCCAAGTCACTCTGGATCATTTCTAACTGCCATGATCTGAGTTTTGCCTTTTGTCTCATTTTTCTGTATTTGTCATTGAGGATAACATTTACATAAGCTGTAAAACAGGTATTAACAGTTATTTTATACATCTTCTTTAGCTTGAAAATATCTCCTTTCAATCATGTTTACTCAAAATTTCCTTTAATTTATTTAAGTCCAGCTTGAACACATTATGATGTGTGAAGGAATGCAAAGACTGGAGAAAAAGGAGAGTCGTCAGGGATCAGGGCCATCTTGGTTTCTCAGAGCCCCAACTATTTGCTTAATTTACAACCACTGTTCGAACATAAAATATACCCTAGAAATTTTTCTTAACTTATTTTACAATGCTTCCCATGCAATTTAACATAAAAGACAAATCCTTTGAGGTGTTCCAGGGGCCCTTCTGGAACACTGCAAAGCTATTCCTTCATATATCAGGGTTTTAATTCTCAAAACCTCTATTTATAATAAGAACTAAGTAGAAAAACCCAAGGAACAAATATAACATATTATGACAAATGTCTCTAAGCAGATAGGGAAGGACAATCAGACAGAGTGGTCTGAGTCCAACATCATCTGTAGGTATACAGGCCTTGTGGATGCCTTGGGATAGCTGTCTACCTCTGATGCCAGCAGCTTCTCATCCTAGAGAAGTTTTGGGGGTCACCTGTAGGCAGAGGCAAGTGTTAGGGGCAGAGGTAGATGCTCACTTGTGGTTAGGTGCCTTTTTTAGATGAAATGTGAACCTATGAATACACCCCTTTAAGTTTAGCTGCACATGGATTACTTAGTAACACCTGATAAGGTCCCTTCCAGTGAGGCTGGAGAGGTTCTTTT
The DNA here is from genome assembly GCA_004026765.1 of Micronycteris hirsuta. Lineage (NCBI taxonomy): Eukaryota > Metazoa > Chordata > Mammalia > Chiroptera > Phyllostomidae > Micronycteris > Micronycteris hirsuta. The sequence continues at coordinate 16,263 of PVJI01015957.1, forward strand.
ATTTGATGTTTCTTCCAATAGACAAAATCTCCTGGTTGTAAGCCATGGTCTTTGAAGTCTTCATCTCCTGGGAGTGTGCTACACTATGAAATGAATCAGTGACTGATTTATCAATAGCTTTGAGCTGGTTAATAAATCCTCGACAATAATGCAGTATGACTCCTCTTAGTAAGGTTGGTTCATATGCCCCTTCATATAGATGCATAGGGTGACCAGTAATTATTTTATAAGGAGAAAGTCTATGTTAACCGAAAGAGGTAGGTCTCAAACAGAGGAACACTATAGGAGGGCATTTGGCCAGGGGAGGTTAAAAGCTTCTGAAAATTTAGCTGGTCGAATTTTAATTGTGCCATTGGTATCTTCCACCAAACAGAGGGAAGGGGCGATAAGCACAGTAAAAATGTAGACTAGGCCAAATGTTACAAATGGATTGCATTATTTGCCCAGTGAAATGAGTCCCTTAGTCACTATGTAACTCAGAAAGAATTTCCCAATTAGGAGTTATTTTCCCAATAAAAATTTACCTACCATGATGGCTGTTGCTCTTCTAGGGGAAGCCTTAAGCCCAATGAGAGAATATACAAATCATAATGAACACATATTTGTATTCTTGAGATGGTGGCATTTGGATGCCATTAAATTGACATGCCTCACATGGACTTAAAGGGAATGGGAAATGTCCCTGGGATCCATGGAGTGGTTTTCCATGGTTATATTTGGGACAGATAGAACGTCTGTCATACTTTTTATGATCTACAGTGGGAGAAAGTTTCCAGTTATGTTGTTTACTTCATTAAATAATTTTTCAGGACCCCAATGTGTTATTACACGTACATGTTGAAGTATAGGCAATTAAACCCCTAAGGGTAAAATTGGTTTCCCATTGGGTCCAAGTCATATTTGTTTGTCTGGGTCAAAGATTTCCAATTTTTGTTGCCATATCTTCTCTTCTTCTTCTGTAGCTGTTTTCTGGAAATGTAAACAGTCTTCCATTGATTTATCCAGGAGAAAAGAACATTCTTGGGTCTGGATAACTTGATTGGTTAGTGCTGCTTGTTTAGCTGCAGCATTAGCTAAATGATTTATTTTGTTTCCATGGTGGTCGCTTTAGAATGTCCTGGAATTTTGATAATTGTCAGCTGTTTCGGCTGTTGTATGGCATCTAATAATTGTGCAACCTTTTTTCCATTTTTGATAGACTGCCTTCAGGAAGTTAAGAAACCTTGTCACTTCCACAGAATTCCAAAAATTTGAGCTACACCAAAGGCATAGAGACTATTTGCGTACATACTGTCTATTTGATCTTTGGCCAATGAGCAAACTTGAGTTAGAGCAATTAATTTGGTCTGTTGGGCAGATATCATTTTAGGTAAATAAGAACTTTCAATTACATCCACCATGAAAGTTACTACATATCCAGCTTGGTAACATCCCTGCTTGTCTCTGAGATAAGATCCATCTGTAAACCAAATTAAGTCAGCATTATCAATAGGAGTTTCCTGTAAGTCATTCCTAGGAGCAAGAAGGCGGTCTGTAAGTAAAATGCAATCATGAGTGTCTTTATCCTATAAAGGAGGTAGTAAAGTTGCTGGGTTAAGACTGTTACATCAAACTAAAGTAAAATTAGGTGCAGAAAGTAGGAGTACTTCATAAGCAGCTAGTCAGCTGGCCAAGTAATGCTGTTTGGTGAGAGTTTAGCAAAGATTCCACAGAATGAGAAACATAAATGGTTAAAGGAGAACTCATAACTATCTCTTCTGTTTGTTTGCACATGCCTAAGCAGAGGTGGCCTTCCTACAGGGAAGGAGCCCTTTGACCACTGATTCTAATTGCTGGCTACAGTATCCTATAGGTCTCTGACGATCTCTGTGTTTCTGAGTTGGAACTCCTAAAGCATTTTTTTTTAAACTTTCATGCATGAAAAGGAAGAAAGGAAATTTATAATTAGGGTGTCTCAAAGTGGGAGCTTTATATAATTCTTCCTTAAATCTTCTATAGTTTCTCTTCAGGGTTCCATTGGATTTGATCAGGTCGATCTGATTTTATTAAGGTATATAGAAGTTGAGACATTAATGAAAAATTTGGAACCCAGTTGGAACAGTGTCCAATCAATCCTACAGATACCATAATCTGCTTCTTAGTTCATGGAAGAGGAAAGTATAGGATTCCTCTAAGTCTTTCAGGGTTAATTAGTAGCCCATCATTAGATGTAAGATGGCCAAGGTATTTTGCTTGGTGCAAACAGAATTGAAGCTCGTCCTCTGAGACCTCAAGTCCTTTTACAGATAGCTGTTTTCATAGGTAAATTGTGTCTTTTTGGGAGTCCAGTAATGTCCTAGAGCATAAAAGTAAATCATCCACGTATTAGATTAGCATGGAATCTCTGAGAAAATCAGCATCATTTAAATCAGCCTTTAGTATCTGAACGAAATGGGGGAGACTCTCTGTATATCCCTGGAATATTACAGTCCAAGTAAAATAGTGATCTTCCTGGTGAAAGTAAAGAGATATTGACTATCGTTTTCCACAGGAATGCCGAAAAAGGCACTACATAACTCTATTACTGAAAAATATTGGCAGTCCACAGAAATGGCTAAAAATAGTTATGTGGGCTTGGACACACAGTTGTATGGGAATAATCATTTTATATATAGCTCTGAGATTCTGAACAAATCTTCATCCTTTTCCTTTAGATTTCTTTATTGTAAGGATAGGAGAATTATAGGGGCTTGTACATGGCATGGTAAGCCCCCTTTCAAAGCATTCTTACATAATGGGCTTAATTCCAGCTGGTGCATCATGTCTTGATGAATAGTGGTGAATATTAGGTAGAGGCAGAGTATTGTCAATGCTTATTTCAATAAGAGTGGCTGACTTGATCTTCCCATAGCTGCACCGAAAAGAGCCCAGAGCTCCATGGGAACATCCGGCAGCAACATTCAGTCTCAGGATTAGTTTTCTCTTGTTGAGGTTACATTAAAATCGTGATTTTCTCAATTGGTTCAGCGCCTGAATCATTTAGTTCTAAGTATATTTTACCCTTATTAGAAAAGAATATGCGGGCATCACGGGTTTTAGGAAACTCTTGCCTTACTGGATGAATTGTGGCATATCTGACCAGTTAAAATATATATTGTCCTGTAACATTCCCCAGCTGAAAGAGAATAAGTTTTGATTTAAAATCAGACATTGGTTGATTATATATCCCTACCATTTTTACAGAAGTTTTACTCTGAGGGAGAGGGCAACTGAATTGGGTAGAATCAGGAACAGAGAAAGTAGCCCCAGAATCTATGGGGGCCTTAGCAGTTTCTTCTTTTATGGTAATTTCAATTTCTCATAAAGTATTGGAAAAGAGAGCGGAAATGACCTCTTGAAATCCTTGGAGCAGCCCAATGCTTGCTTCTGTCTCCTTTCTTGTTCTAAACCCTGTTTCAATTTTCTATAATCCTTCTTAAGATGACCTCACTTTTTTACAGTAAAAGCAGGCTCTCTCCTCATTGAAAAGGCCTTTGGGGAGGTCTGACCTGATTTTGTCCATAGTTTCTTTATTTGTTAAAATGGGGAAATCTTTGTGTCGAGGGTCCAGAACAAGAAAACAGAATGACTTATACAAATTCCAGAAAATCAATTTGAGGCAACCTGGGGCCTATGCGTTCTCTTAGTTACGGGGTTTATGTTGTTGATGAAAAAGGGGTTCAATGGAAAGTAATTTCACAGGGTGATCTGATCATAAATTCCTAACGGGGCTGGTCATGTTGGGTAGTCATGTTCCAGACTTGTAACTTCTTTAATAAAATGGTTATTTTTGCTTTAAGCAAGACTTATCCATTGTTTCTGTGCACCTAAGTTTATAAATTATCCCTCCCAGACCCCTCCTTCTAATACTCGATCAACCTTTCAAACCCCTCCTCCTAAAGCTTGATCACCCTCAGGAGGGCACAATAATCTCAACTAGCCTGTAATCTGATCCCCACGTTGCTTTCTCCTACCTTCAGGTAATCTTCCTTACATTACCTCGTTAATCTCCAATGCATAAAAGAAACTGCAAACTGTTTTTCTCGGAAGCATTCTTCTCAGTCTGTTCAGATCTTGCTTCCAAGCATATCCTCTGTTTGGCACAAATGAATTATGAAAATTCTCTACAGGTTTGGATGTTCTTACATCCATAATATATAGATAACATACAATGGAATTTTGGGTTTTCTTTGCATTTTACTTGGATTAAAGGTTTAAACATTTTAATGTATATGTTATTTTTACTCTCTTTACATAAATACTTTTTTCGCAGTTTTACTCCTAACTGTATTTTATATAAGACAATATAGCAAAGGTTTTATTAGAAAATTTCAAGTGGCTACTTGTCTGGAGCAGGGGATAGCCCAAGCCTGTATTTGTAAACAGAGGTCTGTCAGGGCACGCCACTCTCACGGGTTGAAGCGCTCCGCACCGCCGCTCTTGTGCTGTAGCGGTGCAGTCGAGTAGTTGCGACAGGGACTGTAACGTCCGCAGAGGTCAGAATATTTGATCTCACGCTTTACAGAAAGAGTTCACTAAGCAGGGTCTAAGAAAAGAAGAAACTCAAACTAGGGCTAGTTCTGTCCTCTTTCAGTGGACTCCCTACTAGTTTTATTCCTTCCCATGTCTGTCCTTTCTTCTTCCTTTCCCAAGCAGAGTACCCAACAAGATTGAACTCTACCACCCTGTGCTTCTCCATTTTTTCTAGAAAAGGGAATCTGACCAATCACATACCTGAGTAAATGAATTTATGTGTGACTAACCCCCCTTAGGTGCAATTTTGTTAAAATAATTGAGGGAAGTTTATTGAATAGAATGCATCATTTAATAGCAAAACTTCAGACTTTTTGGCATCTGGTCTGGAACAATATTTTTAAAGATTTTATTTATTTATTTTTAGAGAGAGGGGAAGGGAGGGAGATAGAGAGGGAGAGAAACAGCAATGTATGGTTGCCTCTCACATGGCCCTCACTGGGGACCTGGCCTGCAACCCAGGCATGTGCCCTGACTGGGAATTGAACTGGGACACTTTGGTTCCCAGCCCATGCTCAATCCACTGAGCTACACCAGCCAGGGCTGGAACAATATTTTTAAAACATCAAGATCTTGATATTTTCAGGTAGGCAAACTGTCATTTCACTTCACTTATCAAGTTTGTTTCTATATGATTGTCATCTTTTTTTGTGTGTGTCTATTGTGTATGTATCTTTATCTCTGTAAGTATATAATATCTATCTATCTATCTACCTATCTCTTTATTTCAGTTTATAGTTTTACTTATGCATTCCTCAATACCTTTTTCCTATGTATCTGAGAACTAGCTTAACAGCGTTTTTAGGTATAGAGATTTGGCTTATAATCAAAGTATAGTATACTATAGAGGTCAATAATGTAGCTAATATGGTTATGATAATTTTATATCATCATCATCATCAATGTTTATTCAGATCCCAAATAAGCAGCAATTTGTAACAGAGATGTACATTGTTTTTAAGCAATGTGATAATATTTTTAGTCAACATGTCTAATACTTACTATATGCCAGTATTTACAGTTCCAAGTACTTAATGTATATTTTTATTTAACTCTCACAATAACTCTTGAGGAGGACATTATTCTGATGTGTCCCCTATTTTACAAATGAAAAAATGGAGATACGAGAAGGCGAGTAACTTACTCAAGGCTACATCTCCATTAAGTGGAGGGGTCAGAATTAAATCCTGGGAAGTCTGGCTCTGAAGTCCTTGCTGATGGGCAACGTGCTGTAGTGCAAAAAACAGATGTGTTCAAGATGAACACTTGCTTATAAAAATTACCCTAAAGTATCCTTTTGAGTAATTAATTCCTTTGAGGAACTTAAAACAAAATTTAATTTACATAAATGACATAAAATGTGTCAGAGAATTTGTTTTATAAAGAGTATTTATAAAATACATGCTGGTTTTCTTTACCCACTAAGTTTTTTTCTTTTACCCATTTTCATTCTTCTATTTTTTGATTTACACAAACAGCATCTTAATGAAATCCAGAGAAAGAATCTAAACTAAAAGTCAATGTACCTTTGCCAAGGTTAAAATGAATGGCTCCCGGGTGTTATCGGTTGAAAGGCACAGGAATTTATTGCTGTTCTCCTAACTGCTTCCTTATCTCTCAAAGATCCTGGTAAGTTGGAAATCCACACAGGTTCCTTGGAGTCATATGTTGAGTCATATGCTGAGCTTTTTTCAGTAATGTCCTTCAGCCAAAAGAATACTGAGTGCTGTGTAAGGATGCAACATGGCGTAGTGAAAAGATCATTGGATCTGGTGTCTCAAATCTTGGGATCAAAATCGGAGTCCATCAGTTCCTAGGTTTATAACCTTGCACAAATCACTCAACATCAGAGTTTTAGTCAATGTACTGGAAAATAGAGATAATAATGCCTATATCATGTAATTATTTCTGAGGAATAAATTAGTTAGCAAGTGAAAGTGTGCTAATTTAATAAACTTCAAATTAAATTAAAAAAATCCTCACCCAAGGATATGTTTATCAATTTTAGAGAGAGAGAAAGCGGAGGGGGAGAGAGAAACATCACTGTGAGAAACATGAATTGGTTGCCTCCTATATGTGTCCCAGGTATTGAACCCACAACCTAGGGATGTGCCCTGACCAAAAATCAAATCTGCAACCTTGTGGTGTACGGGACAGTGCTCTAACCAACTGAGACACCCAGCCAGGCCTTAAGTTGCATTTTATTCTTCTTTTAAGATCTTGATGAGGAGAGCACATACATATCAAATGGATTTGGGTTTGTAAAATAAAAATATATAACTTATAATTTTTCTTGCATTACTGCATTTAAATATATATTTTAGCAGTATCGTGTCACACCTGTCAGAAAATGAAAGCAATGAGGAAAATCTAACCACTCCCAAGATCGGTTTTGTTCAGAATAACACAGACTTCAGGCTGTGTGAAATCCAAATGGAAGCCCGTTACCACTATTTTTCCTTTGTTCCTCATAGACAATGAAGAAACCAATCACTGCCTCAAAACAGTCATGCGTAACATTGTGTTTATCTCCTATGTAACTTGTATGACACAAATGGAAGATATTTTTTATATATCATGTTTTGGGTAGTTTTTGTATCCAAAATGATAAGGATTCTTTAGAGATTTATAAGAGCTTAATTTTTATTACAACCTCCTAATAAATTAAGTTGGCATATCTATTTATAAGTAGACATTTTAGATGACTAGACTGCTTGCTCTCTGTATTGTGTGTGTGCTCATGGGTAGTTGGCTTGGTGAGTAGCCGGAGGTTCAGAAGAATTCAATTTCAACTATGGTTCTGAAAATAAGGAAAGAAAATCAATGTCTAATCACCACAGATTCATAGGCTAGAGACTTGTCACAAAATATCCTGATGTGATATTTCCTTTGAAACTGGTAACCATCTGATGTGCACAGCAAAGTGAAGCCTGGAGAAGCGCACACACACACAGTTTACCTGTACAGTAACCAAAGAGTTAAGAGAGGTTACAGCTATACATTCAGAAAGTCGCCTTTCTAGAATCTTCCAGATAGCCCTGTTGGAACTCTGAAGCTTCACAGAGTTTCTACTGTGGGTAATTCCTGCTGAGGCCCTCACAGGAAAAAATTAATAATGTCAAGTTGTTGATGCGGCTGTGCAACTTTAGCCCGGGGAATTTTTTTTGTTTGACAGAAGCAAGTTATTTGTCACTAATAACATTCCTGATGACTTCACGTGTCCGTGTGAGGTGTTACCAAGCTGACCTGGATACGTGTGGCTCCTTTCAGGAAGAGCTATGTTGTGTGCATAGCTACAATCTCAGAACTTAGCAGGCTATTTCAGAGAGGCTAAAACGTTAACCTTATAATTTTTGCTGGGAGCTATACTAATTTGTAAGCATATTTTTTTCCAGGAATTTGTTTGCATCCAAAAATGGGAAAATGACTATGTGCTGTGGAACCCCCCAATAAGTTATTAAATTCCTTTTAATCAGGAGACGGAGAAGTCTGAAACATTTCCTCTTAGAATTAGCTAAAATAATGAAAGTCTAACAGATAAAGTTTAGGGCTGTAATCTTCGTCTTAAGGATGGCTCCACATAAAATGACATCATCTTGGCTCATGTTAGACTTACTAACTCAATTCCCATTCTTGGTTATTTCAGATATTCTTGGTGTACTTTCCTTTTTTTTTTTTTTTCAGTGCAAAGCGATTTTTTAAATGATGGAAATTGCTTTGGCAGGTATTTCTGCCAGGCAATTCTTTGTCTTTTCATAAATTTAAAGGGACTATAAAAACAGTTTAACACATTTAATAAACAGACTTTATGTGGAATAATTTTATGATTTGTAGTGAGTTAAAGTTTATCTTAAAGAGTTCTGTTTTAGAGTTGCAAAGCAAACTGATCATTAAGTTATTTAAGAGCCTGTGGTCATTTAAATAAAAAACTCGAGCATAATAACAGACATTTATATGAATGGAACAGAATAGAAAACCCAGAAATATACCAACACCTTTATGGCCAATTAATATTTTATGAAGGAAGCAAATATATACAATACGGTAAAGATAGTCTATTCATTAAATGGTGTTGGGAAAATTGAACAGATACATGTAAAAAAATGAAACTAGATCACCTTCTTACTCCATACACAAGAATAAACTCAAAATGGATCAAAGAATTAAATGTTAGACTTGAAACCATAAAAATCCTAGAAGAAAACACAGGCAGTAAAATCTTGGACATTTCTCATAGCAATATTTGTTCTGATATATCACTTTGGGCAAGGAAAATGAAAGAAAAAAATAAACATATGGGATGATATCAAACTGAAAAGTTTTTGCACAGCAAAGAAAACCATCAACAAATGGAAAGACAACATACTGAACAGAACATATTCACCAAGACATCTGATAAGGGGTTAATATCCAAAATTTATAAAGAACTTATAAAACTCAAACCAAAAAACCAAACAACTCAATTTAAAAATGGGCACAAGACCTGAATAGACATTTCTCCAAAGGGGCCAATAGATATATGAAAAGATGCTCAATGTCACTAAATATCAGAGAGATGCAGATTAAAACCCCCATGAGATATTACCTCACACCTGTCAGAGTGGCTGTCATCAATAAATCAACAAACAACAAGTTTTGGCAAAGATGTGAAGAAAAGGGAACTCTAGTGCACAGTTGGTGGGAATGCAGATTGGTGTAGCCACTGTGGAAAGTAGTATGGAGTTACCTAAAAAAATTAAAAATGGAAGTGCCTTATGACCCAGCGATTCCGCTTCTGAGAATGTATCTGAAGGAACCCAAATCACTAATTTGAAAGAATATATGCACCCCATGTTCATTGTAGCATTATTTATAATAGCCAAGATTTGGAATCAGCTCAAGTGCCCATCAGTAGATGAGCTGATAAAAAAAGCTGTGATGTATTTGCACAATGGAATACTACTCAGTTATAAAAAGAAAGAAATCTTACTTTTTGCAACAGCATGGGTGGACCTGGAGAGTAATATGCTAAGTAAAATAAGCCAATTAAAGAAACACAAGTACCATATGATTTCGCTTATACGTGGAATCTAATGAACAAAATAAACAAACAACAGAAAGAGAATCATAGATACAGAGAACAGTCTGACAGCTGTCGGGGGTCGGGGGGCACGCAGGTTGGAGCACTGTGTGAAAAAGGTGAAGGGTTTGAGCAAAGGAAAAAAACCTCATAGACAGTATGGTGATACCAGAGGGAAAGGGAGTGGGGGAAGGTAGAAGAGGGTAAATGGAGGATAAATGTGATGGAGGAAGACAACTTGGGGTGGTGAACACACAATAAAATACCCAGGTGATGTATTATAGAATTGTACACCTGAAACCTATGTAATTTTATTAACCAATGACAGGCCAATAAATTCAATAAAAAATAAAAAATAAAATAAAATGACACAGCAGAAACTGACATGCAACTTCCCCAATCTTACAAAAAAGAACAGAAAAATCTAAAGTAAATTTTCTGCTTCAATATTCATTCACTTTTTCTTCACGCTTAGAGGGAAATCTGGACTATGTATTGGAAGCAGTGTTTAATAAGACAAAATATCCCTTTGTAAAATTATTTTGCTCACATTTGTAAAAGTGACAGCTTCAGAGGCCGCTCCTATAACCAACTAAAGAACAGAGGAGGGGTAGGTCAGGCAGTTTTTACTAGGCCTTGCCGTCCTGAGTTTGCTTTGGTAAATTACAGGTTCACATTTGTTTGGGTCCAAGTTTTTTGTATAACTTCTTCTTAAGTTTATTTATATAATTTGTTCCTACCAGTGCCCTGGGTCATTTATTACATCTATTAACTTCTCTCTCTGAAGAGATTCTGCCAGAATTCCTTAACAGCCGTCTTTGGGTCTGTTTCTTCTCTCTTTAAATTTAAGACCAACGATTTGCAGGCACTGTGTGTTTGGAGCCTGTTTTGTGGCCGGCCTGGTTATCTGTTTCTGGGGATAAGGAGAGACACACATAATTCACTGACCTGGCCTGTTCTGTGTGTGGAAGCACCTTTCAGAAATTTAAAACTCTCAATAAAATTTTACATTCACTGCTAATTACAAGATTATTAGTTTTATATTCAGATACTTCACTGGCTTCTTAAGATTCTTTTCCACTTTGTATACTTCACATAGTGCTCATGGGTTGAGATGAACATTCTTTTACTACCGCATGTTTGCTTTTCATGAGAAAACCCACTGGGAAACCATCACTCTACCCTATCTTGGACTCCGAGTGCCTGCAGCTTACTTATTAGAGTCCATGTTTGTTCAGATTTGTTTCCAAACATAATCTCAAAATTATTTAATCATGTTGATTAGAATTATTTCATTAAAATGCAATGTTAATGTTAATGTAATGAACTGGTTATAAAAAGAAAACACTCTTTAATGTTAAATAATAGTTTAAAATTATTTCAGTAAATTCAATTAATACTATTTTAATAAAATCATGTCAACTCTTAAGTATTAAAATTTTGAAATTTTTACACACTAAAATTTGAATTTGTTGGCCTTTAACAGAGTCTATATGTATTTATTTTTCTAAGATAGTCTGTGCACATAATTTATTTGAATGAATTGAATACAAATCAATATTCCAGTGGTTATAATTGTAAAACAGCTATAACCAGATTTAGTGAAACTTTTTCAACCAGGTATTCTATATAATTAGGGATTGTTTGAATCTCTTTCTTGTAAAGAAAAAAAAAGTCCATTTATCCAGATAACCTGTGCTTTTAATACATGTTCCTACAGATTTTCATAGATTTGTGAAGGCCAATGATTAAGACAAGAAACTTAAAAGATACACTACAGTAATGTGTTTTATGTCAAGTTAAGATTCTGTTCTGTGAAGGGTGCTTCCTGCTGTTCTGGGCATTGGTTCAGACGCCTCCTCCAAATAATACTTTATGGATTTTTTCTAGCTTGGAATTTCATAAATACAACAAAACAATTTAGTGAGGGGGGAATGAACTTGTACTGTGGATTATGTACTACCTACACAAAGGTTGTAGGAATCATAAACATACATATAAAGCACTATGCCACTTGCCAAATTTCTAGCTTTCTGGAGGGAGGGGTACAATCATGGGCAAGTGAATAACAATGAAGATAGAAGACTACCGGTTGACAGGTAGAGACTGTTGGTTGTTCACACACATTTGTTCTCTTCTTCCATAATTATAGAATTGTAGCTAAGGTAAATTAAAGACTATACAACACTAGATAAACTAAAGACCACATATCTCAGTCTTTCTAAGAGCTTGTCTAAATTCTTACCAAAGATATATGAGAAGTTAGGTGTGGCAGTTCTGGATCTGGAATTCTACACAGCAGAGAGAAAGAAGGAGCTCCTACCCTTTGCGGCAACATGGATGGAATTGGGTCTTAAAACATTTCTAAGGAACTGAAAACTGATGTGTCTGCCACCTTGCTTCATCCAGGCAGAAGGGGAAAGTGTCCTGGGGGTTACTGAAGTAGCAAGGTGGGAGAAACGTGGTTCATGGACCATGTGGACTAGAGACATGTGTTGACCTGGAATACTGTAATTTCAGACCTGGTTCTTACATCGGCATACCCTTCACTCTAACTAAGCTTTGGCTATGAGTGCCAGCAGCTTAGTTATTAGAATCCTTACTTGTTCAAGTCTCTCTCTTTCCTCAGTGGATCTTGGGATGGCTCACAACTCTTCTCATTTCCCACTGTAATCTCTTACAGCGGCCTGAGCCAATCTTTTCACTTTGGCTTTAGTTCTATGTCCTGCCATGTCTCCCATTTATAGGACCTGGATATAGCCTTGTGACCTGTGGATATTGCAGTGACATCTCTCTTTCAAGCGTGAGCGGTCCGCATTTCTTTTCCAAGTATCATTCTTTGTGTTTGCTGAGTAGGCTGCTCTCCCACCATGGTTCCAATGATTTTATTAGGCAGCTTACACTTCCCTCTCCCTTAAAGGGCAGACTTGTTAGAAAGCTTGTATTTGACTCACATATTCATTCTTTCTACAGTTAACTTGGGACCAGTTCCGTCAGATAAGACTGCGAGTCCTGAGTTACTCTTCTTCAACTAATGTTCCAAAGGGGAGTCTGAGCATGGTACCTGGTACATTATCCTCAGGGTTTGTGTAGATGAATCAATTCGTAATGGTGTCTTTGTACCGCTTTAGTAATTAAACTCAAAAGGCATCAACAACGTCCTATGTAATGAAATATATTTTCAGCTTTGTGCAGTGACAGTATTGTAGCCAATAAAGTTTATCTGAAGTGCAATTATCACTAATTGAAAAAAAAAGTAATATACTTTCCGCCTACTAATATTATTTCTCTCTTGAAGAAATTATGCATTGTGTTTTTATGTATTTTTAAATTAGATGAATAACTGAGTCTTTCTCAGCCAACATGAACAATAAACTTCTCTTTGTAACTGCAAGGAGGAAGCATGATGCAGAAAAAAATAGTTTTGGACTTGAAAGTTAAGATCTAGGCACTATCCCAGTCCTTCCACTTACTTACTGTGTGACTTTGAGCAACACAATTATAGTTCATTGGTCTTAGTTTCTTTACCTATAAAACTGCTATTAGTTAATACCTGTTACCCAGAATAGTTATACATTATGAAATCATGCCTAAAATCTGATCTGGATTTAGAATTAAATCTCTTAGTCACATCTATTTCTAAATTATTCATTTCAAAGACTAAATGATTTTTTATATGTAGAATATAAGCATGTTTAATAGTTATATTGCAATTGAACTTTTGTCCAAATGAGGATAAATGATTTTCTAGTATAATTAACATGTCGATCCTTACTAAACCCTGTTGAATTATGTATGGCTTTCTGAAAAGGAGATTGTCCATAATTTTAGGAGTATTATACTTTCACATTTATTTGCCATTGTTATTTTTATTCATGCTTGTGTATATGTAAAATGCATATTTTCACAGAAAAAACAGATGATTTTTATAAACAATCTGCTTTGGGTTTTCATTGAGTTTATTATAGCATGGTCTGTTTTTAGTTGGTACATGACTCCTAATTCCTAATCCCACTTCAGGAGCTTCACAGCTTCCATTAGTTCCAGCAGAAATCTGTGAATGGTTCAGGGTACAGGATTTCCCATTTTGCAACATGGCCTTTTTTTTTTTTCAGTAGCAATATTGCTAAGCTACTGGCCAAGATGAGTTGATTTAGCTTTCTTAGCTTGAATCTACCCTGCTGCTCTCTTGGGAGGATATGTCCTAAGAACATACTATTCTAATAGATTTAGCAGGGAAGGAGCTGGCATTAAACACTTCTGTTAAGATCATGTTGGAATCAATGATCTAATCCTGGTAGAAGTGAGTTATTGACTTCTTAATGTGTAACCGAGGCAGTGGCTCCTGAAGTGTGGTGCATGCTGCTTCTCCAGGGACTAGGGATCTGCTCAAAGCCTTCAGGAATGTGAGGACTTACCTCTTGTGGGAGGAGGAAGTTGACTTTTTGAAATTCACACAGCAGGTTAACATTTCTTCCATCTTAATATTTAAGAGCGTCATTTATAAAGGAAGCATGGGTTTTACATATATTGGTCATTGTTTAATGGCCCACAAGTACGGCAGTAACATATCAGATGAAATAAGTGAAATCTGGTCACAAAGTGTTTACAAACTTACATGGTCAGTAGGAAATAGAGAAAGATTGTCTTTGACAGCTTAAGAATAACATATCAAAGACATTAATTCTTTTTTCAGACAAATAGCTTTATTTTATTTTCTAATTTGATAATATATGATGGTATAGAAAATTCAAATAAAATAGAAAATATAAAGAGGGAAATATAAATAGTTCTCAATACTATTATTCAGGCTGATATTTATTTTTCAAGTTTTTAAGAAGATTCATCCTGTTTTTGCAAACATGCACACATATACACATTTGATAGGGAAGGGAAAGCATGGTTCCCCATTATGAACCACTGATGCATAGTATAAAGATATACATAGATAAAGAGCCCTGGCTGGTGTAGCTCAGTGGATTGAGCGCGGGTTGAGAACCAAAGGGTCCCGGTTCGATTCCCAGTCAGGGCACATGCCTGGGTTGCAGGCCAGGTCCCTGTGAGGGCCATGTGAGAGGCAAGCACACATTGCTGTTTCTCTCCCTCTCTGTCTCCCTCCCTTCCCCTCTCTCTGAAAATAAATAAAAATAAAATCTTAAAAAGATATACATAGATAAAGATATAGATAAATAAATGCGTACACATATATGTAGACATGTACATATACAGCATGGGGTAAAACTAGGTTTACATTTACAGTTGTATGTGAAACACAATTTATTCTTGTATTATTTATTAAATATTGTATTATTTTCCATACAAACAACTGTAAACTTACTTTAAAAAGTTGAAAAGCATTGTCCATATTCTGCTTTGCTATTAGAATTTATACTCAGTGATCTTCAGACCTCTCCATGACAAATTAATAGATCACTCATTTTTAAGGCTGTATATTCATTCATTCTATAGCTACACTTTTTAAAAAACATTTTGCACTGGTGAACGTTGTGATTGTTTCTATTTCCTTCTTCTTCCCATTATTAACAATGCTATGAAGAACATTTTTGTGTAGACATCTGTTTGATTCCTTATCCCCTTGGGATATGCTATTAGAGAAAGAACGCCAGGGACAGAGAAGGCATTTCATGTAGAAGCATAAGGCTAGACTGCCTTCCAGAAAGATGCTGTTATTTGAAACTTTCACCAACTGTTTATGAGTGCCCATGAGTGCTGATAATCTTTAAGATCATTGTCATTTGACCAGGAAAAAAGTAATAAATCATTGTTTGCCTTTGCATTTCTGATTAATAAAGTGCGCATTTGGTTAAGATTTTAGCCTCTGGAGTCTGACTATGTGAATTCAAATTCAAGCTTTATTTCTTGACAGCTTTTTGACTTTGCACCAGTTATTTATCCTCACAATGTCTTGTGTTACTCATCTGCAAAAGGGTGACAATAGTAATACTAACCTTGTAGGATTGCTGCGAGGATTAATTGAATTATTACATATAAAACTTCTACAACAGTTCCTGGTAAACTCACTCTTAATGATGTTAGCCATTGGTATATTTTCATTTTACTCAATATTTAACATTTTCTTTCTTGAATATATTTAAGTTCTTTGGTATACTCTTATGAGGCACATCTTTTATTGATTCATTTGAGAGTACTCTTAATATTACAAATATTAACTATTTGTCATACATGCTACAAAGTTTTATCTCTTTTTGCAATTCTTTGCACCACATAAGGTCTCACAATTTAAGTAAGAAAATTTACTCATTGTTTAAGATTTTGATCAGTCCTCATCCGAAAGATTATAAAAAATTCACCTATGTTGTCTACTATTTTTATTTTTTACATTTAAAATTTTGACCTATCTTTAATGGAATTGGATAGCAATAAGAAAGAACACACATATCAAAATTCCAACTAAACCACAGGAAAACAATTATGCACAACCACCTGAAATCAAGCTGAATGGAAGTCCTATATCTAGGGATTTAAAGAAGATACATCAAGACTGGCAGATTGGGTACTGAGGAGTGGAACAGGCTGTGCCTATGCCAGATAAGAAAAAGCTAAAGGAAGTCATCACCTCCAAACCAGTATCATATGAAATGTTAAAGGGCCTTCTTGAAGAAGAAGGAAGAAGAAAAAGAAGAAGAATAAGAAGAAAACTGTGAACAATAAAATGGCAATACATATTTATCAACAAGTGAATCTAAAAAAGAAAATACAAACAAGCAGCACAGAAACAGATTCATCGATGCAGAGAATGATTTAATGGGTCTACGGCCATACCACCCTGAACGCGCCCGATCTCATCTGATCTCGGAAGCTAAGCAGGGTCGGGCCTGGTTAGTACTTGGATGGGAGAATGATTTAATGGTTGCAAGATGGGAGGGAGGATGGAAGGATGGGCAAAAAAGGTGAAGAAATTAAGAGGTACAAATTAGTTATTATAGAATAGTCATGGGTATATCATGTACAACATAGAGAATACAGTCAATAATGGTCTAATAACTATGTGTAGTGTTGGATGGGTGGGAGATTTATTGAGATGGTCACTTATTAAGTTATATAATGTCCAATCACTAGATGTAAAATCAAAACCAATATAATAATATATGTCAACTGTGATTGAAAATAAAACATGCTGAAAAAAAAAACAGAGTTTCCTCCCAGGAGCCAGCTATTCCCACCATATCAGGATTTCATAGTAAGATAATTGAGTTTGTTATTGTTTTTAGATTATTTATTTATTTATTTTTAGAGAGAAAGGAAGGGAAGGAGAAAGAGAGACAGAAACATGAATGTGTGGTTGCCTCTCATGCTCCCCCAAATGGCCTGCAACCTAGGCATGTGCCCTGACTAGGAATCGAACCTGCAACCCTTTAGTTCTCAGGCCAGCACTCAAGCCACTGAGCCTATCAGCCAGGGCAAGATAATTGGTTTTAAATATTTAATTTTTACAAGATTAAAATATTTCCACATAGTTCCTACTGTGAACATTATTTGTACTAACACTGCTAAAATAATTGCCAATCAAGATCATTGGATTTCACTGCTGATTCAAGATCTCTTTGCAGGTTTAACTTTTACCTTGTATTTGCCAGAGTGATTACATCAACTGATCAACATAATAAGTAATGTCCATAAAATATAAAGTTATCCCTATCAATGAACTTGAAGGACCTATTTACTGGGAACATAACATATATAATATGAGGTCTGCCTAGAAGGTATACAGCCACGTACTATAAAAAACAGAGACTTTTATTGAAAAAGATACAAGGTTCAAGAAACATCATACATAGGACAATGACACCTTATTCCACTTCAAAGTAGGCACCTCGGGATCTCACAGTTAGCCCAATGTCTCTTCCATTGTTCAAAACACTCTGCAAAATCCTGTTTTGGAATGCCATCAGCTACCCAGTTGTATTTTCCTGAATCTCATCAATGGTCTGAAATCGCTTCCCTTTCCAAGGTGATTTTAGTTTTAGTTTTGGGAAAAATCAGAAGTTGCAGGGTGCCAAATCTAGGCTGCAGCGGGGCTGAGTCACCTGGGTGATTTGATGTTTTGGCAAAAATCTGTGCGGGAGACATGATGCATGCATGAGTGGTTGCGTTGTCGTGATGAAGTTGCCAATCACCAGTTGCCCATAGCTGCAGCCTTCTGAATCATCCAAATACTTTCTGTGGAGGACTGTTCAAGCTTAATGCAAAATCTGATGTAGATTCTTTGCTCTACTTCCTCAGTCATTTTGAATGCGATGGCCACACAGTACACATGCTCACTCAATGGCATCTACTGCCCCCACTGACTAGTACAGTGAAGTCATCATTGTTCACACATGTGCATTCCAGTCCACTCTCTTTGGCTGCCAGGTTACATCGATGTTGTGCAAACCGTTCTCTTTATATTAACAATGACTGGACTTTTTCCGGACATACCTCATCTATATATACACGTATTGAGACACCTCTTTTACCACTGCAGATCCACTTGGCCTTTTTCTTTCCAGTCATGGCTGCAGAGAACAGATTTGCATGTAACTGACCTGCTTTGTATATGTGAAACCGTAATCGCCTTGCCTTAGCCCATATAGTTTTCTCTGACGCCTGCTGCTTGGGATGTGAACACACCTGGAAGTGTAGGAGAGTTTGTTACCCATGTGACAAATTTTGACCAATGGGAATGTGAGTTGACAGATAACTAAATGCTCTACCCTTTCATCCATCCACTTGATGATTTGGAGATACAGTACGTTCAATGTCTTTTCAGGAGGTCCCCACAGGTCTATCACCTATTTGTATCAAGTAGTAGCCAACTCCATATTGTACCTTTATATCAGCTATCTCTTCCTCTATATCCACTCTTGCTTCTCCTGGTCCCTACTGTCCCTCACTCTTGCTCCTGCAATTGTAGTCTTTAATAAATCACTCATGCATTAAATTTTCTCTCAGATTTTGCTTTTGGAGTTTCTTAGGCTGAGGAATTATATCAGAAAAAAAATTTTTTTCTGGTCACTTGCATATGGTGTTTTCTTTTAGCTTAAACTACAGAGAACTTAACTACTAGAGAATAGACCTTTGAAATAAAAAATTTGTTGAAAATGATCACAAGCTGTTCATTTTTAGTTATTGTTTTTGCTTTTTATCAACCAATTTCTGGTTTTCTATTTCTTCCTCTAATAGCAGTAATATTCTTTTTAAATTTAGCAGAAGTCACCATTTAATTAACTCAGTAAAAGGCATAGAAAATTTACTTGTATATTAATCATTATTTAACTGTAATTAATACAAATTCATTACTTATTTACTTTGACTCCCACTTAAAAATGTAAGTTTGATTTAATCATTGACATTTTGTGTAAAGATTTGTTACTCATGTAGAAGTAAAATACAAAGAATCAAGTACTGAGTTTCATTCCTGTACTGAAAATAAACCATGACTTTGGTGTATTAATTACAATACATATTTTAAAAAAACTAAACAAAATAGGAAAGACATTACAATCAAGTCCACAAACCAACAATTTATACAAAAGTGAGCTGTAAACTCTAAAGCTCTGTACTAATTTAAAATTTCATTAGCTATAAAGATTGTAAATATGCTTCTATGTTAGAGCTGCTGTATATTTTATGGATATTGAATAGCTTCTCTAATCTTTGGCCACTAGATGTCACGGCAGCTCCACATTCGAAGCCAGGGATGAGGCAGGCTTGCAGGCTGAAGTACCCATTCGAAGACCAGCAGCTCAGTTGTGCAGAGGTGTGCCTGTTATTCTATATCTTTTAAAATCAGTCATGTTACAAAATGCAGAATTGTCTTCAGTCAGTATAAAAATGCAGCTAGTTTCAGGTCTTTTTATGTGGTTTTTAATAAATGTGTTGATATAGAAAATGATTGAAGCCATTTAAAATAAATTCTGCTTTTGGATAATATCATTGTTCTATATTCACGCTAACTCCTTAAAACACAAACACAAAAACTTGTGGGCATTGAAAAGGAAAAGCAAGAAGGAAGTTTCTAAAACCAAACTAGTTATAAGCAAGACGTGCTGGCTAATGAAAAGACATGGGGAAAACCAGCGTAGTTCGTGAGCAATCTACGCCTGAGTACAAAGAAATACAGCATGGGTTCCGAAGTCCCTAAGGCCTGGGATTTGATGTGGATCTTGCCTTTACTAATTATGTGATGTTTTACATTTTCACATATGAGGAAGAGTTGATAATACAACAAAGGGCTGTTTTAGGTTCAAATAGGATTGTGACTACAAAGCTCTTACTACAGCGTATCACACAATGTAAATATTCAATGAGTGGCCACTCTCATTATGAAGATAAAATTTCATACCTAAAATTTGAAAATGAAGAGCTCAGGACTTCTAGTGCAAAGAGGGAATAGGCTTTAATCAGTTTTTTAGGGAAGGAAGAGCCCTGAAATGGAGTATAATATAAACAACCTTCCTAAAGTAAACCTGTCATGGTTGGATGTTGAAATAGAATCTACTTATGACCATGGTTATGGAAAGAAATTTCTCGCTGGAGAGACCTTGCAAATATCTGCAACGGCATCTCCCCTTTCACTGTTATGTTGTCTTAGAGTAATGGCAGTGTGGAAAAGATTCCTGCTTTCCCATCTCCTTCTGTTCCACTTGGGTTGGCAGTCTGAATCAGATGGCCTTGCTTCTGCGGGGTCCACCTGTTTCCACTAATTCTGACAGTGGAGCATTTAATGTGGAAATGGCAGCAGGGCATAATCTGCAAACTAAATATTCTGTGACACCTTCTCAATATGCACAGAATACTGTGATATTGGAGGTAGGAGGGTAGCAGACATCTGCGTTTAAATGTGGTTCTTCCAAAATGATGATGCATATGACACTTAAAAAACTCATATCTATTTGTGTCTATTTGGATAAGGACCAGAAAGAAGGACTTTGACATTTTAAAAGTACTTTAGCACATAATATTAACATAAACGTATTTCAGAGGTTTGAAAGGGACACATAAGAAGACAGGTGTGATGTGACTCTTGTAAGAAAGGCAAGATCAAGGGAAAGTTGTAGAGAAAGAGGCTTCGCCATCCCTTTGTACGGCTTTGCTGGCTTCAGTCGGATTTAACAGTTTGTTCTCCTTCTTGCTACAGCTTTCGGAAAACTTTGGTGTAGCATCTTAACAAAGACACTGAAGATGAGAAAAAAAAAATAAAAGCGAGTGAATAAAAGGATTTACTTCAATAACTCCCAAAATCCTACCACAAGTGAAATTATCATTTCAAATACTATAAAGCAGAAAATGAATCAGCCACAGTACTCATAACTGCAGTATGAGACAATGATTCATATGAAGGGCAGCATAATTACTGTGAATATCAGATTGGATTTCAAAATGAGGAAAGAACATTTTAGTACTTTCTTGGCTAAGGAAAAACATAATTGATTTATGAATATGATGAGGGTCCAGCTTATCTGGCAAATATATTATATTTCATGTGGAAATTAGCTTACAGGAATTTTCCACATTTCTATGTGAAACCCGACATTCACATGCCAGGGAAGTATGGAGGGGCAGTGGCTGGAGCTGCTGGCACAGAAGCTCAGCACTAGGTCTGGCAGGGCGTGGCCCATTTGCGGCATGGTGATGGCAAGATCAGTGGTGCACCCAGCTCGGAAAAAGGATAGGCAATGGTTTATTTATTCACTTACTAAGTATTTAAAAATTGGAAAGAATGAACACCCTCCCTCCCCAGGTTATTCTAAAAAAATGTCGCCAGTCCTGCCTCTCAGGGAAACTGTGTCCATCCAGTCCATGGCCCCGCATGGGCACCCTTCTGATGCCCCTGTGGGAGAAATTGCATTGAGAAATATTTTATAAATGAAATCAACACGTCTTTCTTGGTTCTTTGAGCCATTAGTAGTGCAGTGACTGGAGTGCCCTGGTTCATGGGAGCTAATTTACTACTCTGCTCATCGAAGCAGGATAGGGTAGTGGTTAAGATCACAGACGCAGTCAGGCTTCCTGGGTTTGAATCTAGGTTCTGACAAGTATGTGCTGTGTGACTTGGGTAAATTATTGAATCTCTATATGCCTCAGTTTTCTTATTTATAAAATGGGAGACACTTGTAGGTCTGTTATGATGATTGAATTAATATTTGCAAAGTGCCTGGCACAGTGTTATGTGTTTATTAAATAATAGGTACACATTTGATCTTTTCAATAATGAGGTAATGAAAACAAGACATGCATGATAAGGGAAACTTTTGTTGTTGAAAGGGACTCCAGAGATCATTTATTTCAAATGCTTCATTTTAAAGATATAAAAAAATTTCCTGAAGTTCTATTACTTCATAGTAATGTAACCGGCATCTGAAAACAGGTTTCTTAATTTTCTGGCTGTTTTTTCCCTACCACGTATCTCCAACAAATAAATGTAAGAAAGAAGAGTTTATAAATAATTTTTAATAAAAAAATACTGTGATAAACACAGTAGTAACATTAGCAAATAAAGTTATATAAATAATACAAAAGCAGGGACTTCTGCCAAGATGGCGGCGTAGGTGGACGCACTGCACCGCCGCTCACAACCAGAGTTTAAACAACGAACTCAATAGCGAAAAATAAACAACCAGAATGGACAGAATCCAACTGAAGGGAAGTCCGACACCCAGGAAGTTGGGGAGGACGTACATCCAGGCTGGTAAGTGGGGCAGAACAGAGCAGAGAAGCGGAGTGAGAGGCAGTTTGCCCGGAGGAACTCACCCCGGGAGCGCCTAACCAAAACACGACACCGAACAATGGGTGAACCTCGCAGGCCAGTGGCGTAACCGGAGAGGCCAGTCGGAACCAGCAGGGCCGAGGCTGGCGGAAAAGGCAGTGGGGAACTGGGGAGCAGAGGGTGATAGGGAGTGGCGGTGAATGGCAGACACCATTGCTCCCTCCCAGGCCCCGCCCCCAGAGGAAACGTCACAAAAAAGCGATCCAGGTTGCCAGGCACCGACAAACACCTAAGACTCTGACAGGTGCACCGAGATAAAAAAGAATGAAAATGGCCCAAACGAAAGATCAGAACAAATTACAACTAACGGATGAAGAAATAGCCAGATTAACAGATGCCCAGTTTAAAACACTGGTAATCAGGATGCTCACAAAACTGGAAGAAATAGTTGAACAAATGAACAATATGATAAAGATAATGGAGGAAGATTTACAGGAAACCAATAGGGAAAAAAAGGAAGCTGGGACTCAAACCAATGGGGTGGACCAGAAGGAAGAAACAAGAATTCAAAAAAATGAGGAGGGACTCAGGAACCTCAGAGACATTTGTAAACGACCCAACATCCGGATCATAGGGCTGCCAGAAGGACAAGAGGAAGACCAAGAAATTGAAAGTATTTTTGAACAGATAATGAAGGAGAACTTCCCAAATCTGGCAAAGGAAATAGGCTTCCTGGAAATCCAAGAAGCTCAGAGAACCCCAAAGAAGTGGGACCCAAAGACGAACACACCAAGGCACATCATAATGACATTACCCAGGGTCAAGAATAAGGAAAGAATCTTACAAGCAGCAAGAGAAAAGGAGACAGTTACCTACAAAGGAATTCCCATAAGACTGTCAGCAGATTTCTCAAAGGAGACCTTCCAAGCAAGAAGGGGCTGGAGAGAAATATTTCAAATCATGAAAAGCAAGGACCTACAACCAAGAATAATCTATCCAGCAAAACTGTCATTTAGA
>PVJI01015958.1:0-39625 GCA_004026765.1 Micronycteris hirsuta
ATTTTATTTTTATTTATTTTTTGAGAGAAGGGAGGGGAGGGAGACAGAGAGGGAGAGAAACAGCAATGTACGGTTGCCTCTCACATGGCCCTCACGGGGACCTGGCCCGCAACCCAGGCATGTGCCCCGACTGGGAATCGAACCGGGACCCTCTGGTTCCCAGCCCGCGCTCAATCCACTGAGCTACACCAGCCAGGGCTGTTTTTCTTTTCTTTTTAAAGCTGAGTTTAGGGAAGGGTACCCTGAGAAAGGAAGGCCTGGTTCAGTTACATCATAGATGTTTAATTACTGCTTCTTGAATTAATATGCAAGACTTTTTGTCTGCAGATTTAACACACACAGAAAATAAGTTGGTGGTAGGAGAAAGTAATATGTAGTTTTAGGTCCAGGACAGGAGAACTGAAAGCTCCCTCTGTCTCGCTGTGGTTAGGCACATTTGGGGAGCCACTTTTTAGGAGAAGAAAGGACAATGACAAATGAAACCATGTCAAACCAGAAGAAGGACTTGGAATATTTATCATTGAGACTCTTGCTAAAATAATGCCAAGATTATGCAGATATTTAAAAGACTGCCTTGTGGAAGAGAAAAGAAGTTTAGTCTTTATTGATTCAGCCAGATGAGTGGGTTGAAAAAAAGAGATTTAGAATCATAAAAGGAAGATCTTTATCAGTAACACTCTATTAAACTTTCCTGTCACTGGAAATGTAGGGGAAGCTATATGAGTATCAGTAGGTCTTTAGCAATTTGACAAATAGTATATGTAATAAAGCTTTTGCAATAGAAATCTCCATGGTGTGTGGCATACTTAACCTTTAATCATGAACCATAATGAGTAAAACTTAATGTAAACATCATTAGATATTTTTCTAAAAAATCATCAGAAGTACCATATTTTGCCATGTATAATGCGCACTTTTTTGCCCAAATTTTTGAGGGAAAAATAAGGATATGCATTGTACATGGGTAGTACTAAGTCTGTATCTATATAAATGTTTTTAATTTTTTTATGTTTATGTGTCAAAAGTGGAACTCTAGAAAGCAGTAACAATAGCTGCATGCAATATAATACCCTGGGATATGATAATTGGTTTTGTTTCTAAACACAAATAAATAAAAAATTGAACTAAAAAATTAAAGCGAAAGATTTTTTTTCCCTGAAAGTTTGGGCCAAAACGTGGGTGCAATTACAGACAGGAACGCATTATACATGGTGAAATACGATATGTCCGTTGCTCCATTTGTTGCACAGTACCTATCATAATTAAACATTTGCTCCAGAGAGAAAATAAATAGTATACTTAACCTTGTATTTTGAAGAAATGTGACACCTAACATAAGTATTTCAGCTACAGTTCTAGTGAGGAAGTTCATTAGCTGATTGACCTTGGGCAAGAAGTGTCTTGTCTTAATTACCTACCTCAGGGGATTGTGAGATGAAAGGAGTTTGTATACCTAAAGCCCTTGCCCAGTGAGTGTCTGGCCCAGGGAAGTGTTCTTTAAGTAGTGTTAGTGGTTGGTATTTACATTTCTAAGCTATCTAGAGGCATTATTTGAGAGATTAGTATTTTAATCTGAGTTTTTAATTCCTAGTATCTGTGGTCTTGTTTTTTTCACAACTGTCCATGTGCCTCCCAAGTCACAGCTGACTGTGGTGAGGCCTCACTTACCTGGCGTTGTTCAAAGGAAAATATGTTTGACATTAAGTGAAACAACTTCTGATTAACTTCCTAAAATGTGAACTTTCCTTTTAACCATTTCAGGTTTTAAAAACAAATGTATCACTCACATAATTTACTGCCCTTTCGAAATAAAGACCCTATGCGTCCCTCTTTGTGATGTGTCAGTGTTGTGTGTGGCGGGGCAAAGGTACAGTTCACAGTTGTCCCTATGGAAAATGACACAGTGATCAGTTAATAGCTAACGCAAGAATGTACTCTGTGTTTCTTATGAACCTAGTTTTGCCCCACCCTGCATTTATAATTAAATCGTTGTTTTCATTTATGTTTTCCTTTTTAAGCAGCTATCACTTTTTCCTGTAATAAGTCCTTTTTATGAATTTCCCAACCACTTTCTAAATTTTTATGTCTAATCTACCCTGGATTTGGAAACCAGCTATTAAAGCTTTCTAATAATTGTATGTTTAGAATGATAAGGTGTCTGGAATTTGCTTGAAAATATCCAGGGGAGCAGGGAGGAGAGCTGTTAATTATTCAGGCTGGACGATGGATACAATTTTTACTCTGTCTTTCTGCCCTTGTACATGTTTGCACATTTTCATAAAAAGTTTCAAAAGCCCCAGGTCTATGTATATGTATTTCTTATCTTCGTAAGGATTCACAAGAAACCTTGTAGTAGTATCTTCGGACAGAAGGACTCAGAGGTAAGGGGTGGAGATGTTCACCTTTGATTTGTTATGGTGGAGTTTTTTAACTGCCATGTATTAGATTGATTTATATATTTGTGTGTGTGTTTCTGATACGTATCTAATCTGGAAAAAGATTTACCTTCTCACCTGTAATTGAAAGTGCTAATAACATCAAACTTACGGGATCATGAGGCTTATATGCCTCTGTATTTTAATGCATTTTTTGCTTTTGTTTTTAAGTAGGTATTTTAGGTGGGTAACACTGGGTTCTGTGTGCGGTGCTGGAAGAGCAGCGAAAGGGGCTCTGTAACAGCTGTTTCTAACTGCCGAGAATTCTTTTTTGTTCTAAAATCTGGTTTAAGGGTCTTAGTAATTGATGTTTGCAGCGATGGCTTGCTTGCTGCCTGTGCCTTGTCTTTTATGTCTTTATTTCTTGATTTAAATATTCTGCCCTTTCCGTGTTTATCGTTACTGATTGAAACAGATACATGTCCAACTACACAATATAAATTCAATTGTAAATCACCACCGACATACTGGATTCACAATTAAGCATTTCCCGAAGGTGGGAGTATAAATTGGTGCTTCTTTGGGAGGCAGTTTGATAAAATCTGTCTATCATAGTTTACTATGTATACTCTTTGTCAAAACAATTTCCTTTGCTGGGAATTTATCCTAAAGTTAACACTCACTTGTGTACAAAGATGTGTGAAGAAATTGTGGCTGGTGTCTGGGTGGAATAGAAAAAAAGAGTGTGGAGTGGGAGGCAGACACCTTTTATTGTATGTCTTTTGAAGTTCGCCTTTTCTTTTACCTTACACAGTTACACTTTTTATATTAAAGAGAAAAGCTAGGGTAAAAAGAGCCTTCTTACCACCTGTGGGTAACACAGTCTCTACAGGTCCTTGTTTCCAATGAATTTTCTGGGTCATGCTTTTCTTCAAGGGTCAGCCTGACTTTGTGTAGGATTTTGACAACCTTAAACTAATCATCTGATGATTGAGTCCATTTCTGATAGTAGGAACTTTTATAATTTTATTGCAGAAGTGTATGCATTTATCCTTCCTTACCTATGAGCCTTACACATACCCATCCTTCAGCCCATTACCAAAAGATCATTAACTTCATTACCTTTTGACTACCTGTCTTCTCTCCATGCTCATATGCTTAGATATATGCATATTGTTCTACTCTATTTCATAAACATGCCTCATAATCTCCTTTAACTGTTCCTTCTTTCTGCAGTTTTTCTTCCAGTGATTCACACCTCCCTTCACACCTTGGTTTGGTGCAAGTCTTATTCTAATCTTCAGATAACAGCTGAGATTTCACTCTAAGTTGAAGTTTTCCCAGTTCCTTGTAACCTAAATTTTTCTAAATTCTTACTCTCAGAAACTTTGTATTTTTAGTGTATTCACATTATGCCTTTTATTAGAGGTGTGTGTGTGTGTGTGTGTGTGTCTACTTTTTATTTGACCCTCCCTCACAGTCTAATAAGCTCCTACACTGCTCATGACCTTGTGCCAGTGCTGGCGGGTGTGTAGCTACTTAGTATATTTAACTGGATTTGAGCAAGAGTGAAAAATGTGTATTGACCAGTAATCAGCATTGTGCCTTGGTGTTGCTGTTTTGTTGCTATCTTGGAAATGCACTCAGCAATATTTTCAGTAGATTTCTTTGTACTTTGTATCTATTTTTTTTTTTTTAATCCTCACCCGAGGACATTTATTTTCATTGCTTTTAGCAATAGAGACGGAGTGGTGAGAGGGAGAGAGAAAGAAGAAAGAGAGAACCATCGATTGTCCACCCTCTCCTACATGCCCCTACTGGGGATCAAACTTGCAACATGGATATATGCCCTGACTAGGAATCAAACCTTCAGCCTTTCAGTCCATGGGACAATGCTCCAACTAACTGAGCCACACTGGCCAGGGCAAGAAACTGTATCTACTTTTTTAGCATAGCTATTTCTCAAGTCAGCAAGAAAATTTAGTACAACAGGAAGTTCATTAAAGCTACAATTTAAGATATGCAAATGTGAAAGGTTTCTAACTTTACCCTGTATATTTCGCATATATCATTTGCCACTTGTTAGACACTTTGATCTTGATTCAGTGCTGAATATGTATTTTAATGTGAGGATTTTTGACATCAACATTTTAAACTTTCATCTAATTTATAATCTTAACTTTAAATTAATGGAGATGTTTGCTTGTGTAGATTGTGGTTTGAAACTGCTAATAAGTTCAGTCAGTGATACATGATCTCTAGCTCCTAAACCATGAATAGTACCTTTTATTTTTTTGTTAACCTCTATTTCTAATTTGAAAGGGGCCAAATTATCTGAATGGCAAATAAAGCAGAATACAATCAGAAAATGAAAGTACTAACCTCAGTTCCTCCATTATTAACTTACACAGTGCTCAGTAATCTAAGTACAATATTGATATTCTTCGTCTTTAAAATTGGTGGTAACAGCCCCGATACTTGATAGTTTGTGAAGTGCTTTATCATTACCATTTAAAAAGAATGACTTCTTGTAGCTTGTTGAAGTAGTCATCTACTATTCCTGTTTGATTGATGGGGAAATTGAGACTTGGAGAAAGTAAGTTACTCGTAAGATTTGGCTAGAGAAATTAAGTCACTCAAGATTTGGCTAGCAGTGAAATAAGAAATATACTTGGAATGAGACCCCAGAATTTACCACACCGTTAAGGCCTTTAGCTGCAATCACACTGTGGTGTATCTTTTGTTTATAGAATTCTATATAAATGCACTGATGATATTATCAAAGAGTTATCTCGAATGTCATATGTACACATATATTCCATTTCATGTTTAAATCTCTTTCTCTGGGTGGTGTCTGATAACAGATTAGCATTCAGGGGTTTGATTTTCATTACTTTTTCCAAGTGAATAATTTCTAAAACTATTACTATTATTTTTCTATTTTTAAAATTTTTCTTCAAACCAATGTTGCATTTTAAAATTACAACATAATTTTAAAGATACAATTGGTTGATGTTAAAATGTTAGTATCCTTGAGTTGTATAATTAAATTTTATCCAATACTTGATTAACAAATATTTCTGAATTTTCTGTCTTTATTCCACAGAATGGTAAATAACGCCGATCATCTCTAGAAAGGGTATTGATTCACCTCATGTAAAGTATGCTCAGTTCCTTCCCAGTGGTGTAAGTATCTAGTCCTTCTCTTAATTTTTATCTTCTTAATTGTTTTAAATATAGTTAAGAATTCATTATGATGATGATTTGAAAATGAAAGCAGGCATTTGTAGAGTTGAAAGGATTTTTCCATAATCGTGGTAATTTCTTTGATAAATTTTCAAATCTATCAACTTTCTCTTTTACCATTTCTGTTTTCAACTTTGAAGTCTGACATTAATTTTTAATTCAGCATAAAATTACTCTTATTATTTTAAACTGCTTAATAGCCTAGACACATGTGAAATAGATGTTTAGCGAGAGCTGGTGCTAGGTTCCTTGTTACAAGCATGCTGTTGGACGCGTGTTACCTTCACACTGCCTTTTGTGTGCAAACTGTTAGCACCTCAGCTGTTTTCCTTTACCTACTGGGGATAATAGTGTAGTGAAGTCTATTAGCTCATGTAGTTGTGAGCCTTCCTTTGGAGTCAGGCAAAAAATACAAATTGAGATAATGGTATTATGTTGAGAATTTGTGTGTGTGTGTGTGTGCTAGGATATGAACTGTAACCACTAGTTCATATTAAATAGGCCTCTGAGTAAAAGTATTCCCGTAATTTCAGATATTAGAGAAGATAGAGTATCTATTAGCTCATTAAGTGCATCTTTAGAGTCTAATGCAGAGTGCCTTTAGCATAAGTATTTTCTAAAATTTGGTGCAGTCTCTGTTTCAATTAAATTCCTTCCGTTTTGGTTGACAGTTCTATAATCCAGTAAGTAGACACTAAGATAGGTTTTCCTTATTATTTAGGTTTTTCATTAAAGGTTTTTCCCCCTCTTGTTGACATAGTCATTTATCGCAAACTCTCTGGAATAGGCCCAGCAGATGTGAGTCACAGCCTGCGCTGATGCTGAGGAGCTATGTCCCTGGGAAGTGGGAGGCACTGCATGGCTTTGGGCTGTAGTCCCCCACCCCTCCTTTTTTTTTTTTAAAGGGCTTCTTTAAGATGACTGTTCTTCATAGCCATTAGAATATAAGCATCACTTGCCCTGGCTGTGTGGCTCAGTGGATTGAGTGCTGGCCTGCGAACCAAAGGATTGCCAGTTTGATTCCCAATCTCTAGGGCACATGCCTGGGTTATGGGCTAGGTCTTCAGTGAGGGGTGTGCAGGAGGCAACCACACATTGATGATTCTCTCCCTCCCTTCCTCTCTCTAAAAATAAATAAGTAAAATCTTTAAAAAAAAAAAAAAAAAGAATGTAAGCATCACGAGGTTAAGAGGTTAGGAGTATTTGCCCAGTTTGTTCCTTGTTGCATCCTCTGTGGTCTGACATGTAGGAAGCACTCAGTCTTAGTTGAATTAATGATTTTTGTCTAAATGGCCTCCAGTTCTCTCATTCCACACTTAATTTATATCTCCCCCTCTATAAACTTGTTTTTACTTGGATTTTTTTTTCCAAACGCTCATGAAGTGGCTACAGAGAAATTTCAGTCTTAATCAGCGGTGATTTAGAAATAACTATTAAAGAGTGATTGACACATTGGAATATAATGCTCTTTTTCTCCAAGTCTTTTTATTATGAGAAGAATATTTTTATATTGTTATCTACTGTCATAGCCTCTATTATGCTTTTATCAGTTCTCCTATTGGTTTGAATTATGGAATCATTTTATCATACTGTCATGCTCCGTCCCTAGTAGATCTTCATTTCTTACTTATTCTTACTTATCATTTTCTTACTTTAAGACTGCCACTGCTTTGATGGCAACATTAATTGTGAAAGAGGGTGATGTGCCATGAATAGTGAGAAGGGCCTGCGTACATCTTCAGATGGGGAATGTTATGATCCACTCCAGAATGTGTTGAATCATCGTGCAGTACATACGTGTAATCCAAACAAAACTAACTTATGACCAGGCCCTCTTTTGCTGAGTCATTCCAGATAAAAAGATAAAGACAGCACAATCAAGCTGAAGAAAGTGCTGTATTATCCAATAAAATTTCATTAAGCATTGATGCTTTACAAGTAAGGAAGTTTTTTGTTTTTTTTTTTGCGTATGATTTCAAGATTAATCATTTGCGAGTAACCTTTTTTGCTGTACATATGTGTAGAATTTAGTTTAAAGAAGTCTGTTCTGGATCTCATGCCATATCCAAGAAGAATTTAGGTACATATCCAACTGAGGATAAAATTTATTGTAAAATAGGCGTACTGTTATGGACTTTTATAACATCAGTTTTTGAACTGAACCATAATTCCTGAATTTAATTGTTCTTTTATCCTTTAAACGTTGTCCATGTTATTGCGGTGTCAAAATTCTTCGCACACGTTCTCCATTATTGCCGGCCTGAGTCTGCGTTCAGATTAGTGATTCAGAGCGGGACATGCTCCTCTTCCTGCGAACAGTCCTCGTGCTGCGCTGGGAAATGAATTCCGTTCTCGCATGTTATCTTTCTGCTATGGAAGAACCGCTGGTGTCATAGACTTAGGTGACCTTTGTAGGTCATCTGTTGCTGTAATTGCATGATGATGTGCTGAAACTAGGTAAATTATGAGAAATAAAATTTGGAAATTACAGAACGTGTGCCTTTGTTTATAATATGCACATTGGGATAATATTCTCAGTATTCAAGAAAGCTGCCAATCTTGGCATTTTCTCAGTAAAATATTGGTCCTCCAATGTTATATGCATGATCAGTCCTTCTCATTATGACATTATCATTCTACTAGATAGGGATCTATGAGGTCTGTCCAGAAAGTATCCAGCCGTGTATTATTAAAAAATTGAGGCATTTATTGAAGAAGATACAAGATACATTGTACATAGGACAATGACCCTTCAGTCCCCTTTAAGGGAGGCACCTTGGGACCTCACACAGTTCTCCCAGTCATCATCAGCTGCCGTGTTGTGTTTTCTTGAATCTCATTGACCGTCAGAAATGTCTTCCCTTTCAAAGGTGATTTTAGTTTTGGGAAAAACCAGAAGTTGCCGGGCACCAAATCTGGGCTATAGTGGGACTGAGTCACCTGGGTGATTTGATGTTATACCAGAAATCTCTGCACAAGACATGATGCATGAGCAGGTGTGGTGTTGTGATGAAGCTGCCAATCACCAGCGGCCCATATCTGTGGACTTCTGAATCATCTGAATAGTTTCCATGGAGGAATGTTCCAGCTTAAAGCAAAATTTGATGCAGATTCATTGCTCTACTTGCTCAGTTATTTTGAATGTGACAGCCACACAGTACACATGCTCCCTCAGCGGGGTCTACCACACCGTGTGCCCCACCCCCCAAGAAAGTGAAGTCATTGTTCATGCATGCTCATCCCAGTCCACTCTCCTTGGCTGCCAGGTTACATGGATGTTACACAAACCGTTCTCGTTCTGTTAACAATGGCTGGACTTTTTCTGAACATACCTTATATATTCCTTTCTAGTGGTTGTTGATGTTTTCACTTAAGATGTATCTTTTAGTATTAGGGACCTCTTGGTGCAAGGCACAAGCAGCAGATTTAAACAAGGTGAAACAAAAAGGGAAATTTATTCTCTTACATAATAATACAGCAAGAAGAGCAGGAATGTAGCAGGGGTTTAGGAATTACTAGAACAAGGATTATGAGCACTGCAAGGCTTTCTCCTTTGCCCTGCATTTCTTGGTACATGCTTTAAGTCTCCTACAAACTAGCTTCTTCCACATGGTGAGGAATGTACCAGATTAACATCTTCCTGCAACTGAACACAGTTATAGTGACTGTCTGCTAGTCTACCCTGAATATTTTGAAGAGAGCAAGGCTTGGCTTCCTGTGTGCCCCCACCCCATTGGTCAGGAAGTAGAGTATTATCAGTAGCAGCCCCAAGAACATGTGGTTGGAAACAATGAGGCATTCTGGGCAAACAAAATTAATTGGTCCTTTGTGTTATCTCCTTTTATGAGTTTTGGAATAAAAGTATGTTCTATCGTCAGTGAATCTGAAATGATGTAAAAGAGTACATTGTTTCAGATACTGTGGAATCTTTAGTTCTATTACCAGCTTTAGGATGGATACTTTTTAGTTACACGTTCATATAATATAATTCACATAATTATACTTCAGTTTCATGCTAATATAAAGTACTGCTCCATACAGAGAGAGATTTGAAGTTATACAGATACTATCTGTTCTGACATAAATAAAACAGGAAAATATTGTGGGGGGCATCAAAAATTTTTTTCTCATACCTTCTAAATTCTTCTAGTTGGGCTAATAATCAAATTAACAGAGATTAACAGGACAAACTATTCAAAGTTTATTATACAAATGTACATTTGGGGGTAATGAGGCCCAAAGACGCGTTTAGCAGTTGAGGTTTATATGCCATTTTAGACAAAGGAGAAGGGGTGGGGGCATGGGTGTGGAATTTCAAGGGGAAATAGGCAATTCACAGGTACCCAAGAAAGAGTGGAACACGTGGCCAACAAACTCACGCTAGGCAACCCGAAAACCGTGGAACCGAGGGGAGAATTCAACAGAACGGGTTTTTGCGTGGATCTTTCCTGTCTATTATTCTTAACTGTTACTAGGCTAAGGTGAAAGTTCTAAAGTGAGTATGTGAAGATCCCCTTCCTGAAGCAGAACTTCCCATCTGTCTGCCCTTAGATGGGAAAGGGGGAGGGTCAAAGGTTTTTCTGAATCTTTGTTTCTTAATAACCAGCTTCAAATCAGTATCCCAAAAGGTACATTTTTGGGTGGCAGAACTTTGGTCCCTGCAGCATTATGATTGGTGTCTTGTTTTGTTTTATTTT
Organism: Micronycteris hirsuta; assembly: GCA_004026765.1. Lineage (NCBI taxonomy): Eukaryota > Metazoa > Chordata > Mammalia > Chiroptera > Phyllostomidae > Micronycteris > Micronycteris hirsuta. Next base: position 10,319 of record PVJI01015958.1, read on the forward strand.
CCATATTAAAAAACAGTTCTTGAGGTCTCCTATTTAAAGTAAGGGCATCTATTTTCAAAGTGTGAAAACTAAAGTTAACAATGGACAGGCATTCATTTTAACGGGAGAAGAAGAATATATAGAAACCTCAAATTTACCAAATTAATAAATCAAGGGGTAAATTGTTTGGATTACTGAAAGGGTTTGTCAAGTACTTTAAAAAATAACTTCCTAGGATAAAGATTAATCAACAGTATTCCCCCTTATTCACAGCGGGTATGTTCCAAGACTCCCAGTGGGTGCCTGAAACCACAGATACTGAACACTTATAGACTGTATTTTTCCTGTATGTACATACCTATGAAATACTTTAATTTATAAATTAGGTAAGAGATTAACTACAACAACAATAATAAAACAGAACAGTTGTAACTGTGTTATAACAACAGTTATGTGAATGTAGTCTGTCTTAGCAGATTAGCACAAATTTCTTTTACCTTCTTACTTTTGCAGATAGAAAATTCATTGTTGCCCTAGATCTTAGCAACCTCAGCATACAATTTTTTTTATTAAGTTGAGAACTTTCCCCTTTTCACTTCAAGGAAGCACTTTACAGCTTCTCTTTGGTATCTCCCAGTTGTCAGCATCACTATTGTGCTTTGGGGCCATTAGTAAGTAAAATAAGTGTTTCTTGAACACAAGCACTGTGATATCATAGCAGTCCATCTGATAATTAAGATGGATACTAAGTGACTAATGAGTGGGTAGCCTGGAAGTCTGGAGATGCTGGACAAAAAGATGATTCACGCCCCAGGCAGAGTGGAGCAGGATGGTGTGAGATCTCATCATGCTACTCAGAACAACGCACAGGTTAAAACTTACGAATGGTTTATTTCTGCTATTTTTCATTTAATATTTTGGAGCCTTGGTTGGCAGCAAAACCGGTGAAAGGGGGACTGCCGTGCTACTCAGCACTTGATAAGAGCAGACGGAGGGCTGAGGATTAAAACAGAAACTAAAGTATTGTTTGTTATAAGTCATTAGGAAAATATTCATGTAGTTGTTTTTCAACAAACTTTTTAAGTGCAACATACCTACTGAAAAATGTGCAAATCAGTAGTGAACAATTTGGCGAATGTTCACAGAGAATGCACCTATATAATAAAACTAGCATAGATCATAGAACATTGGAATAACAGATCATTTGCGTTAAATAATGGGTACTGTTCTTTTGAAATCAGTCAGGAGAAAAAGTAAATGGGTTACTCTGGTTGAAAGTTTTCTCACCCAACCAGGTAGGTGATGATATATTACAGGGGGATATATTAAGTTAACAAGAAAATTAGTAGAGTACAATTATAATAGCTAAAGCATTTAGAATAGCTAATAATTGGAAATAGTGCCAGTGTCTAAAGTAGAATGATAAACCTATTGTATACTCCTTCAATGAAGTACTACTTAGCACTAGAAGGGAACAGACTGTTGATAGACACAACATTATAGCTGAATCTCAAAACCTTTATGCTCAGTGGAAGAAGACTTACACAAGAGCACATAAAACTTCCCTTTATATGATTTTCTAGAACAGACAAAATAATTTGTAGTGGGGAAAAACTCTGAGCTGTGTTTGCCTCGAGTGGAAGGGACATGAGGTGGCTGCCTGGGGTGATGGTGACATGCTCTGTCTCCATAGGCATTTGAATTTCACACGCGTACCTACTTCTCAAAACTCTTAGAAAGGTAAACATATGTGTGTTTACTTCTATGTAAAGTTGACCCCAAAAGAAAGAAAACCTGAACAGATACTGAGTTCTAGTCAGTGATATGCATGCAGAAGTGTTTAGGGGGAGGTGTACAGATGTCTGTAACTGATTTTGAAATGCATCGAAAAATAGGATGAACAGAGGGATGGATGTATACGGACTGGATCTATATGTGATAAAGCACGTAACATGGTAATGGTAAAATCTGAGTGCTTAGCATATGGGTTCACTGTAAATATATTTCAGTTTTTTCTGTGTGAAACTTTTTACTGCAGCGTGGCTGGAGGAAAAAACCTCGGCCATCCAGAAAGAATGTAATGATCGTGAAAGTAAGGGCTGCTGTGGTGGTTGGTCACACGCATTGGAAGGAAGCAGAATACACTGGAGACAATAGCCCGTATCCCAAATTGTGCGGTTCCAGCAAGTCCTGCCTTTTTTAGAAAGCAGGATGATGTATGATTTTGGAGTTAGTAAGATCTAGGTTTCAGTCTTTTCTGCTTCTTCTTTTTTTTTTTTTTTTTAAAGATTTTATTTATTTATTTTCAGAGAGAGGAGAAGGGAGGGAGAAAGAGCAATGTATGGTTGCCTCTCACATGGCCCTCACTGGGGACCTGGCCCGCAACCCAGGCATGTGTCCCGACTGGGAATCGAACCGGGACCCTCTGGTTCCCAGCCCGCGCTCAATCTTTTCTGCTTCTTAATCAGACTTTTTACAAGGTACAAAATCACTTCGGGCCTTAGTTTCTTCAATAATCAATCACTTAATGCAAATTTTTTAAAAATCTACCACAGAAGGTCGCTGTGAGGATTAGGTGACATTACATTATGTGAAACTCTTGCCCACTGCCTTCTCAGATGTGAGTATTTAATAAATGTTTAATGTAGAGGATTGAAGAAACTTCTGCAGTTGACATTTATTTCTATCAGCAAACACTTAATTGAGAGCCTAGTACATGCAATGCATACTATTTGGCATAGAACTATAAAAATAGAAGAAATTGCCAGTTTAAAATATGTTAAGTAGGAAATTTGGATTTTATTAAAAAAGGAATTAAAGTGGTAAGAATTTTTATATTTGACAACTCCCTTAAATTTAATACAGTCAAGCACCACTTAACCATGGGGATACATTCTGAGAAGTGCATTGTTAGGTGAATATTGTAGAGTGCACTTACACGGACCTAGATGGTACAGCTGCTACACACCTAGGCTCTGGTACAGCCTGTTACTCCTGGGTTACAAGCCTGTGCAGCATGTCACTGTACAAAACAGCACAAGAGACAGTGATGCGGTCAAGAGACATGGTAAACACCTCAGCAGCACAGGCTGCTTCTGTGGTGACACTGCATTCTCTCTTACAGCACATTTTTTTATAAGTAGAAAGAGTATACTCTACAGTAACGACAATAGAGTAGTACAGTAAATGCATGAACCAGTAACATGGTTGTTTACTATCACTATCAAGCATTAGGTGCTGTACATTATTGTGCTGTACTTTTAGATGACTGGCAGCGCGGGGGGTTCGTATGCCTCGTCATCACAAACAGGAGTAGTGCATTGCACCGTGAGATTGCCAAGGCTGTTACGATGGCTAGGTGGTGATCTTTTGCGATCACCTGCATCTGTTGTGTGTGTGGTCTGTTGTTGACCAGCGTTGTATTGTCATTAACTCTGGAACACTTTCTGATGTGCTGCAGTATCTTGTATTAGTTAAAGTAAACATAATGTAGAAGCAATTTCCTAAGAAAAAGTAAATAGTTCAGTTTGGCTACAACCATGAAAGATCCATTTCTCAGGATATCACTTAACAGAGAATGCATTACAGAAATGAAATACGAAATTGCTAAGTGGTGGGTAAAATGGTGCTTAATAAGTTTTTTATGTACCTCTCTTACGTTTCTATTTAAGTAAATCTGCTGGTTATTAGTATTTGCTTCGGTTTAGCTTATCGAATCATTCGTTTACAATAAATGAAGTTATAAGAGTTTCTAGGTCAGTTTTGCTGTTATTTAGTAAAATAAGATAATACAAAGTATTTTTTCAGCAGCTGTTTATTGATACTCTAATGCAGAATAATAAATTTGAGATGAAAAAAACATCTGTGAGTAATCATGTAGCCTGGACTTAATAGTGTATTTATTTAATCTGTTGTTTTGGTATTGCTGCCATAACTGAAATCTTGGATCAGTTATAATAGTAATGCCTTAGTCATTTTCAGTGAAGAAGCTCAGCATCTTCTGCTGAGCATTCTGCATAATGAATGATATGTTCTTTGGTAGATATTGTAAATAAAGGCACATTTTTTAATTTTAATTTTAATTTTTTTTTAGTTTGTTGGAAACCATGTCTCACTATACAGATGAACCCAGATTTACCATAGAACAGATAGATCTGCTTCAGCGCCTTCGGCGTACTGGAATGACTAAACATGAAATTCTCCATGCCTTGGAAACTTTGGACCGACTTGATCAAGAGCATAGTGACAAGTTTGGAAGAAGGTCCAGCTATGGGGGAAGTTCATACGGGAATAGTACCAACAATGTTGCCGCATCTTCCTCTACAGCTACAGCTTCCACACAGACCCAGCATTCGGGAATGTCCCCGTCGCCTAGCAACAGTTATGATACCTCCCCACAGCCTTGCACTACCAATCAGAATGGGAGGGAGAATAACGAGCGATTGTCCACGTCCAATGGAAAGATGTCACCAACTCGCTACCATGCAAACAGCATGGGTCAGAGGTCATACAGTTTTGAAGCCTCAGAAGAAGACCTTGATGTAGATGATAAAGTGGAGGAATTAATGAGGTTGGTTCCTTTGCTTATTCAGAGTCCCCAGAATGTCTGTGTTCTTAGGTTGGTTTTGAGTAATAAACTCTATTTCAGCCACTTACCTATAAGAACTGTGATTTCCCCCTGCCCCCTTGGAGATGAAAGAAAAATTTTAAATTTTGTTTTTAATTCTGATTTTCTCTTTTCAACTTCAGCTCTTTCACTTTGCTGTTTGATAAACCTTTGCCATTCTCTCTGTTTATCGAAGCAAAAGTTAGCCTTCTCTTTATGGCTATAATTGCCAGCATCTGAATGGTCAGCATTGCTATTACATTCTATTCCTTAAATTCATTATAAGTAGTTTTCCTCAGGGTTAAGGTGATTTTATCATGATATAGAATATGTGCAGTCTTAATTTTTCCCTCCAACATACCAATTAAAAAATAGTTTTAAGCCCTTACACTATAAAAAGTAGTGTTCTTAGGAAGAAAAATACATGGTTTCTGTTCTTAAGCAAAAGTTCTAACTTTAGCAATAGATGGCACATATATATGTTTGATGTTATCCATTACAAGCTTGAGCACTCAGGATTTTAAACCCTGAGAAAATGAGAAGTTCACTTTCAGCAGAGGCGATTAGGAATGGCTTCACATGGGACTGGGGACACTTGGAGGGCAACAACCACGTGTTTCCGATGGTTGTGTCTCTGGGATACAGACCTTGGTACCTGGTAAGGGCAGCATGTTAAGTGAATGGGTGAATTTGAGCTAAACCTTAGAAGATAGCCTCTCCTTTGAAATATAAGAACTTTACTTAAAGTTAAGGGAATAGTAAAAGGTAGAAAAGGCAAGACATGTTTCATCTTAAAAGGATTGAAGATGAGCTAGACTATGGTGATAAGAATAGTATATTTGGAGGCAGTATAGGTTTTGGGAGATTTGAGTTCCATGCAGACAGTTTATAGTTAATTTGGTTGGAGATAAGGCATTTTTGCAGACCTTTAGGAATATAGATGATAAAAGCATTGTTTTCAGTACATTATCGCTGCAGGCATACCTCGTTTTATTGCACTTTGCGGATACTGGGTTTTCATCAACATCAAGGCCGGACTGTCCACCAGCAAAAAAGATTATGGATCACTGAAGTCTCAGATGATGGTTAGCATTTTTTAGCAGTAAAGCATTTTTTAATTAAGGTATGTACACTTAGTAGACTATAGTATAGTGTAAATATAACTTTTATATGTACTGGGAAACGAAAACATTCATGTGACTTGCTATAGTCTCTTCACCGTGTATTGCTATATTTGCTTCATTGTGGTGGTCTATAGCCGAGCCTGTAGTATACGCCGCGGTCTGCCTGCACTGTATCAGGGAGGAGAGGCTGCAGATAGATTAGTTACTGCACGTAATGGAAGAAGCTGTGCAGGAATTTGTCAGAGATAAAATTAAACTCTGTAATTATGAGTTACAGTTATCCCTGAAGATTTTAAGACTTGAAGAGAGTATAATGGGGGCTTAATATTGCCATATGGAAAATCTATCCTGTAGTACCACAGTGGTATAGTATCTTTTAAACAAACTGTCCTGAATTATTTTCAGGATAGAACTGCCACTGTGGAATTCTGGGCAAAACAGACTATTGTATCTAAATTCCAATATAGTTCCTGTAATGAACAGTTTCATACAACAACCACAGGACCCTATTATTTAGGCTTTTAAAACTTAAAAACATACGAGATTAAAGATTTTATTTATTTTAGAGAGGGAAGGGAGGGAGAGAAACATCAATGTGTGGTTGCCTCATATGCCCCTTGTTGGGGACCTGGCCTACAACCCAGGCATGTGCCCTGACGGGGAATTGACCGGGCAACCCTTTGGTTTGCAGGCCAGTGCTCAGTCCACTCAGCACACCAGCGAGAGCCCGAGATCAATTTGACTTTGATTCATTGTCATTTGTTAAAGCAGCAAGCCAAAGTTCATATGTTCTTTTTGAACTTAACGTATATGTCATCAAGATTAAGAGAACCATTTGGGCAAATAAAAGTTACTTTAGTCATTGAAATATAAGAATATTAGCTTTTAATTATCCTGAGAGGAAGGATATTAACAATAAAATTTATTTGTTAGGATGCTAGCCTGTTTTTTGTTGTTGATGCTGTTGTTACTCAGTTTTAATAAACTTTTAACATAAGTTAATTTCCAAATGTGTATTAAACTAACAAGAAGTTTGGGAAAATTTTCTTTTTAACAGAAGGCTCTAAAAGATTGGCCAGGGTCTAAAACTTCAGTTAACTCTTAGGTTGTCATAATACTGTAATTCAACTATGTCCTCAAAAAAACAAACAAAAACCCCCCAGAAAACCTGTTTAGTGACGACTGGGATTTGTACTTAAATTCTGCACTTACACACATCAAGTTTTGTCATTAACTGCATATCTGTTTATGTATTGTTATTAGTATTTAATTTACATACTTTGTAGTAAAGTTTATCATCTTCCTTTTCTCTGCTTCAGTTTCTCAGAACTGCTACTTTGGAGTCCTCTAATCATCTCGGGGTTTCATTGGACCTTCTGGATCTCTGTGGTCCTCTACCATTGTGCCCTTACCCACACCTACATTCTTCTTTTGTGCCTGCCTCTCATTTTCCTTAAGTTTGCAGATAATAACAATCCTTAGATTGGAGGGAGAAGTTTATTGCATGACTGTTCTCACTTTAATCATTACAACCATGTTGTAAATTGGAGCAGAGAAGTTGAAATTCACAAAACTTAAGTAATTGGCTCAAGAAACCATAAATTTTAAGTGGCAGAGCCTGAATTTTAACTTCATGTCTTTATTACGAATGCACCACTGTTACCTGTTGCCTTTGTAAATAAATTTTTGATGTCTGTAGATTTCAATAAAATTTTAGGAACAGTGGTTAATGTAACTCAAGACAAAGTATGAATGCCTTAATGGGCTAAGCGCCTCCTCCCAACTCCCGTGATATTTGCCACTTCGAGTCAATCACTTAACTAACCAAATACGTTTTTATTTGGTGGAATGTTGGAGAAATTTTTGAGCAGTGGATATTTCTGAGTGTCTGGTGCCCATGCAGAGCTATACTGCCCTTGACGATCGCACAGCACTGTGATGATGTCACAGTGGATTGAATTTGGTGGTTCCCAGGTGGGGAGAGTGGGTTCTTGGTACCTGAATGCCTTCGTGCCTCTGTTTCTGCATATATCACATACAGGCTGCGGGGGGGGCGACAAAAGTAGATTTATGGTTGTGAGTGTGCAAAACACAGAGTTTATTCCTTCATTATTATTTATTATTTATTAATTATTGTATTATTTTTCACATAGACAGCTCTAAACCTACTTTTGCCCCACCCTGTATAATTCACCTTTTGCATGCTCACATTGCCCAGCTTCCCTAGCACTCAATCATGAAGTATATTTTTCAAATTTCATAACCCATTGCATCCATACACTTAACTTTTTTTAAAGAAGATTTTATTTATTTAGTTCTAGAGAGAGAGGAAAGAAGAGAGAAAGAGGAGGATAGAAACATCCATTTGCAAGAGAAACATTGATCAGTTGCCTCTCATACATGCCCTGACCAGGGACCAAATCCACAACCTGTGCCCTGACTGGAAATTGGCCAGGTGGCCTTTAGCTTTGTAGAATGACACCCAACCCACTGAGCCACACTGGTCAGGGCTTTACACTTAACTTTTAGTATTTTCAAGGTACATAAAGGAATTTTTTTTGGTAGAAATTGATTGTTATGTTATAATTACGTCTAATCAACCTGTTAAAAAAGAATGGAAAAAAAAGTAACTGTTACTTTTTCTGCTTTTGAATTGATCAGGGTAAAAACATAAAAAGGAAACCAGAATATAAATACTCAACAAATTATTGAATATAACATTCTAAGAAGGACTTTAAAGCTCTTAGCTTTAGAAAGATGTCCATTCACATGTTAATATTTTTTAAATGCATCTGTTAATATGTATTTACATGTAGGTGTGCATATATATCTGCTGACATCATAGTGTACATTTATTAAAGTATCTGTTTTGTTCTGTATATATTATAAAATAACAATTGAAATGAGGTTAGTGTTATAATAATATACAGGGTCCGGCAGAAGTAAGGCCTGCCTGAGTGTGGTTGGTAGGGTAATAATATAGGTGTAATAATTTGTAATTTTAATTTGAACATTTTACCTAAAATGTCATATGGTGTGCTTGAGTGTGATATTGTTACGTTACATAATTACATGCTTATTATTTTGTAATTAAAAAGGGGCATTATTTGTGCTGGACTCAGTAATTAGCATTTTATATAAGATTCTAAGACTTTCAGTTGGTTAGCCCTGACAATAGGGTATTATTTACTTGTGTAGGTAGGGTACTTATGGTTCCATAAGTCATAATATTCAGTTCCCATGTTGTTTATACATATAGAGTAGTTTCTTTTTAAAATTATCTTTTAAAAAATTTAAATTATGCTTTTTTTAGCTCCATGTGTGGAAATTAAAGGGATCAGGTTTTTATTCAAATATGAAAAAATTTGTATGCAATTGGATTTTTCCACCTGTGAAATAATCTGACTTTCATCTCTGGAAGTCTTTGAGATAGAAGGCTACCTTTAATATCAACCAATGTCATCCCGATAAATTTAATAAAAAAGAAAAAATAAGACTACCATTTTGGGGGGTCCTAAAGAATGTGTAGCGTGTATCAACCAAAACATTATGGAAGATCTGAAAGCATGCTACTTTTAAATATGCATTCCTTAATATTCTTTGTTCCAGAAAAGAAAATATTGCCATTTTGGGCTAGCATAAATAATTCTTTTTTCATTCTGGTTTGGAAGTTGAAACATACATAAGAATAAGAATTTAGAGTTGTTTCACAAAATATCTAGATAAGGTTTTCTATTTTACAACCTTTTATCTCCAACCACAGATTTGTTCATTCATTGAACAAATTAAGCTCTATTTTATGCAAACCCCATGATGAATAAGACAGCTTTTGTATTAAAGGACTTTACAAACCAGCAAGAGAGATAACAAACAGCTGTCACACAGAGTGGCATGTGACGTATCAGCACGTAGGTAGTGCAGTTGAAATGTTAAAGGGCTGATGGGCGAAAAGGGCTTCGTCAGCTTCCAGGGTCAGGGAGAACTTCTCTGAATAGATGGCGATCAGATTCTGTCTTAAAGTGGGGTGATTTCACAAAGGGGCGTTGCTCATTAATTCATCCAGATACTAAGAAAGGGCTATAGATAACGATGGAAGGTTTAGCAAGTTATAAAAATAATGGCAGTGGAGAGTGGAAAGGAAGAATTCTTTCCACATGTGGAAATCACCCAGATAGAGAATCCAGCGTGGCTATGTTTGGAAAAGGTAGCAGGAAGAGATGGTGACATGGACTCCATGTGATTAGCTGCGAATAGAGCGGTAGCTTCTCTGGGAAGTAAGCTATGGAGTCAAAGAAAGCGCAGCCTACATTTGACTTTAATTCCGTAAGACTTGAGGAGAAGAAATCCTGAGGAGTGTGAGACTTTATAAGACGTAGGAGGAAAAAGGGATTCATTCTCTTTAAAGAGGATGTCAAATTTCAGAAGAGGAGAAGTAAGGAGTGGGAGAAAATTATATTTGGAGTAAATGAAAGAGTTTTTACACCATGAAAGTGGTCACTTTACAGGGTCAATGTGTACAGTAGGAGAGGCACGTTAAGAAGGCTGAATGAGGGAAGGGTATGTGAAAGTTTGAAGAACAAAGGCAACGCAGTAGAATGGAAGTTTTTTTAATTAAGAGAATTGGACATGAAGAAAGTTGAATGTTTTTTGCTGCTTTGAAGGTACCTAGTAAAGCCAACTGAATGCCACATCATTGTTTTTGTCTAAAATGACTTTCTAGAAATATTTTCATGATGCCTTAAAGTACCCAATGCAGATGTTTAATTCGGTCTTATGTAGTTACAGCAGGTCATTTGTTTCTACTTTTCCTGGGATTCTTTCTGGTATTTTATAAAATAATAGCCATTGTTTATGTAATGCTTTTACAGTTTCCAAAATGTTTGCATTGAAAAGCATTCTATTCATGTTATATACACATTCAGTATTAAATTTCATTAAGTTTAATTTCAGTTCTTGGAAGAACATTTCAAAAGCTGTGTGACGGTGGTGTTAATGTTCTCATTTTACCAGATGATGAAACTGAAGCCCAGGCTCATTAAACGACTTGCCTGAGCACACCCTTTTCTTTCAAGTCTTAAATTTTTCTTCAATTCAAAAAAGATTCTCTGGTAGAGCAGTTGAGTAAAGAGGTTTTTTTGAGACTCACTGTGGGTACTTAGAAACTTGTCAAGTATCTACAAGTGTAGCCTACGGGAGTGTAAGTGAATTGCTGCTGTCTTGCTGCGGTTCTTGATCATAGCATACTGCGAGACTGTGAATAATTCACAAACTGGGTATTCCCTGTTGGCATAATTGAGAATTACCTCCTCTATCTGATTTAGTGTCTACTCCAGGTTAATTTGATTTAAAGTAAATTGACTTAAATTCCAGTTTACATCAGTGGTCAAGAAAATACTTTATCTAATCATTTTCTCCATAAAAGCACATTTAAAAAAAATTTACCTTAATATTCAGGTTTTATTTTCTGAGAAGGACACTCTATACATTGAAATGCAGTGCTTTCTTTAAGTTTTTTCATATTAATTTTGCAGAAACCAAGTGATTTGGTTGTTTTATGTATATCACCAGTTGAAATAGAACTGCTAAAGTTATCTCTTTAGTCTATCTGTATTACCTGTATTTTACTCAGCAGTTTGTGGTTTTGTTTGACTTTAAAATATACTTATTTATGCCTTTTCTGTCAAAGACACAATTTTAAAAATAAAATGAGAGTGCATATTTTTCAAGGAAATCTTTTAAACATAAACAAGCATTTTGGAAGGAGTTTAGCTATTATCTAGATCAGAAGCTAGATCAGTGTGAGAAATTTTAGATATTGGATTAGGCAGCTATTTTCTTTGAGAATCTTTTTTATTTAGGATTTCCAACCAGTAGATCGGGAATATGCTGTAGAGCTCAGATGGAAGTTGTCTCTACTGTCACCTCTCTGTTCCTTCCAGAATAACTGAAAGGGAGTGTGAAATCCGCTAACAGACCGTGTACCCCCTCCTCCCCAAGGGGCTAAAATACCTGCTCTAAATTAAGTTACAACTGATTCTTTTTTGGAAAGGGTACTTTTCTTTGTTTCTCTAAACAATCTAGAGAGACTTGAGCTTCTATAAAGAGTTCATGGTTCATTCACAAAATGATTGTAAAGATTTCATGGTCCCTTTATCACAGATCAAGAATCAGCAAACCTTTTATGTAAAGAGCTAGATGGTAAACATTTAGATTTTTTGGGCAAGAGACAAAATTGATATAATATAGATAACTTATATACAAGAGAGAAAACAAATGGGCACAAATTTTTATTAACAAAATTCAATATAAAATAATGATTAAATACAATTTTAAAAATACAAGCCTACTAGTGAGAAAAATCGAATTTGGGAGGGGATAATATTTTGCTTTAATTCACGTTTAAAGATGGTGTTTCCTGCCACTAAATTGATTGCAAATGTTCATCTGTTCATTCTTAGCTCATAGGTTGTATAAAAGAAAAGGTGGGAGTTTGCTCACTGCTGCAGTGGATTATGTTACCACTATTCTGTTACTTTTGGACTCCAGCAAACATTAGTGCTCTATTTCTGTAATCTTTTTGTGCATAAAACATTCAAGGAGAAATCGCTCCGTTTTAAGTATAATTTTTCTTTACGTATTCTTTTTGTTCTAGTGGAGAAACAAGTCTTGCTGTTTGTTGTCATTATAGTGAACGTCTAGTCTTTTGAGAATTTGTTGAAGTTTTAAATAAGGAAAAATTAAGGCATCTTAGTGGAGGAAACATTAGGTCTATCATATGTAATTCAAGGATGCAGAAAATAGCATAGGTTTAAGTATTAAGTATTGTGTATGACTCATGTAATAAATGAATAAGTGCCTTTTTATATTAAAATTTTATATGCAACCTACCCCACTTAAAATATTTTTTGGTTTATACAGGAAAATCAGGCATATTAAAAGGCAAAGACTTTTTTGAAATGACTAATATTTTAGCAGTTGTGAGAATGATGATGATTTCTGTTCTCCAACAAAGGTTTTAAAATGAACTGCACCTTATCTATGCAGTGCATGGTTAACATGCGAACCCACAGTCTACTCACAACTGATTTTTTTGGTTGTTGCTTCTCTTTTCTAGGATTTCTGTCTGTGTAAGATACATTCATCCCCCAGTAATGACACTTTGTGCATACCATATGGCAGCCTTGTTCCTAATGTGAATTATTCACAGCATGCAGTTAGCCATCTCCTGGTATGAAACTTAAACTACTGTGGTATTCACTACAGTGTCCGTCTGATGGTGTGGTGTTTCAGGACTCGAATATTTGGTGTTTCTTGGTTTCTTTTAATTTCATGTTTCACACAAGCTTGGTGTGTTTGCCTTTATTTTTGTGTCCTTCCTTTCTGTGTTCTCCCCACCTCTCTGCTTCACCTTTCTTAGCAAAGATGAGGATTTCTACCTTCAACATACATTGTTGGTCTTGTCTTCTGTTTTTGTTAGGAGGGACAGCAGTGTGATAAAAGAGGAAATCAAGGCCTTTCTTGCCAATCGGAGGATTTCCCAAGCAGTTGTTGCACAGGTAACAGGTAAGAGCTGAAGAGCCCTTTATTCTGGAATCATGTCTGATCTCTGCCTTCTGGTGCAGATGTTGGATTATTGCTTGCATTTCTGCATTGCAATGCAGATCTGTCAACTTGGGCATAATAATGTATGCCAGTGATTTAAAACCCATTGTCTCTGATACCATGGAACTTCCCCAGTGATTTTTCAAAACTGGTGCTAGAAAATTTTAGTAGCATTTGTGAAAAAGCACAAAATTCCCTATTTTATGGCTAAAAAAGGGTTCTCTGGTTTTCTTGTAATTGTGACAGAGCTCATGACACATGAATTACCTAACTGCTACCTACATGTCATAGATGTGCAGTCCTCCAAATCCAATTCTCGATTTTACCAATTAAAGAATGATTCGTGAGAGTGAAGGAAGTTGTGTTTTTTAAACTGCTTTTCTGTATGTGAAAGCTTTTCTCAAGCCATTGCTGAGAAGATAAGAGTTACCATTGTCTTCTCTTTGTTTTTTATATCCCATCCCATCACCCACCCCACCAAGTCCCTACCCCAAGTATGTGGTTTAAATGTGTCATTCTCTATTCAGACTGCTTTCTTTATGAAGTTGAGTTGGGAAGCATGTCTTTTCTTTGTTGTTCTGTAGTGTCCCCTTTTTTTGATATCAGGGGTTTATAAAACCAGCTATGCCGTAGTCTTTAGAGGAACCAGAAACTCTTTCAGCTACATTTTGTAGTTGATACATCGTTGTGCATTGTACCCTGGTAGATGCGAAAATTAATTTGTTCCTCTCTCCTTTTTTTTATATGTCAGTGGCAGCTATATAACTTTGGCCTTTTTAGCCTCTGTGCCTCAATTCCTTACCTCTCCTATGAAATAGTTGGATCTGATCTTCAATAGTACCTTCCAATTTTAAGATATTATGTATGTTCTCTAGACATTGATACATATTGAAGACAACTTACCTAAAAATTGTTACTGACCATTAATTTGATTAAAAATGAAACGAGATTTCAGAAGTTTTAACTTTTGTCCCAAGAATTAAGACCAGCCAATCTTAATGTGTTGTGTGTGTAATATTTTTGTAAATGACACTGTTCATGGTAAAAGACTTTAATTAAAGGCATATCCTTTTGTATGGAGATCTTAAACAGAAGGATGGTGTGTTAATTTCATTTTTGTAATCTTCAGGTGTTTTCTAGTAGGATATTTAAAATAAACTGTTACCTTTATTTTCAAGGATTAAGATACAGCACTAAGGGCAAGTTAAGTGGGTTTTACCAAAACCCACTGATGCGCAGTGTGAACAGATGGAGGGCTGTCTTTCAGGGCTTTTACTTCAGCCCCAGGATTAGAAGCAATAGCACCTTTTAGTTTGCCAGCCTGAAAAGAATGACAAAATTATAGTGTTATAGAACAGCATTCTAAAGTTGATTTTGTCCAGGTGGAAATATTTCTGTGTATCTTGAATATGGTGAATGTTGAATCATCTTAGAATTTTAAAATAGTAGCTTTTGAAACTGATCCAGCATTGATGCAGATTATAATAAAATACTTTTAAAAGGAATTTCTTAGGCATATGTAAAAGCATTAGATAAACCATAATGGATTAAACGTAGTATATCAAATATTACCTTTTTGGAATGGGAAACAGATGTTTTAGCATCTTGCTACTCGAAATGTAGTCTACAGAAAAGCAGTACTGGGAGCTTGTTGGAAATGTAAAAGCAGAGAGCACCACCCTACGCCTAACTCAGAATTTACGTTTAACCAGATCTCCAAGTGATTTGGGTCTGAGAAGTACCATTCTAGGATACTGGTAAGCTTTCCTGACTTTACCTTCAGTGGACTGGGCTTGCTTAACTTTGCGCACTCGGTGACAGTCGTCATGATGCCATTCCTGTTTTTGAAAGCAAGAGTTGAAACACATTTATTATCTGTTACATCACTTGAACCTTTCTTTTGCTACTGTTTTGGTACTGTTAAAATCTTTTCCCCCCATTTCAGCCTTACCCCAACTTTTCTTCCTTCTGTTCATTCCTAGCTTGAAAGCTTAGGTTTATTTTCCCTTGACCAGTTGTCTTTCATGGTTCTCCGTTGACCAAAAAATGAGACTCTTCATAATTTGACTCCAGCCTTCTTTTTATTGTCATCTTCTGTTCAGTATAGTCCCTAGCTGAATTCAGCTACTCACCATTTCCAGAATTCTGTTTACCTGGAAGTGCACAAATTGGTTGGGCCTAGGATGCCTTTCACCTGTCACTTCAGCCTTATCAATTCCTGTTTATCAAGGTTACGTCAGTTACTGTCCTCGTTCTGCCTTCTTTGATCACTTTAGCTCATGTGGACATCTCTTTTTCCTGAAATTAATTAGTCTTAGTGCACCACCCTGAGGTACTAAACTTCATTTCAGTTATACATTTTAAGATTTTTTTTTCTTTTAGAGAAGGGAGAGGGAGGGAGAAGAGACGAGAAGAGACAGAGAGAAACATCGATGTGTGAGAGAAACATCGACTGGTTGCCTCTTGCATGCCCCCAACTGGGGACCTGGCCCGCAACCTGGGCATGTGCCCTGATCAGACTCAAACCAGTGACCTTTTGGTTCGTAGGCCAACACTCAATCCACTGAGCCACACCAGCCAGCGAGGGCAGTTATACATTTTAGAGTAACGATCTTTTGTGCACATCCCCAAAGAGTCTGGCATTGTACATTCTCTTCGAAGATTCACGTTCATCTGACTGCCTTGTAGGGTGAAGTGAGTATTGCTGAAGCTAACACAGATATTTATGTGAAAATGTATTCAGTATGACTTTGTCCAATGGTGTTTCCTCTCCACAAATAATTATTTATTTGCTCAATAAATGCTGCATGAATTTCTGCCCTTAGGAACTCACAATTTTCTTTTATCTACTTTAATTCAATTATTTACATAAGGCTAGGGAATGAGGATGATTTATAACCAGTTTGGTTAATTGTCCTATTGGTCAGCTTACTGAATTAATGTATTTCTCGTGTATTATTGTGTTACATTTTCATCCAGCACATCCAGTCATCAAGCTAAACTCAGGGGCAGGGCTTTTCATTCCAGAAAGGAGATTGCATTCGTTAGAACTAGTATAAAGCTGGGCTCTTGTAGTTGGCCCACCTGGGATAGAGTAGCCTGAGTAAGGCGGCTCTCTGGGCACCCAGGGCTTACTCACTCCACTGTCTGAGCGGTACACAGGCACATTTTTCTGTCTTTAAACAAATTAGTCCAGTGTGTCTTAGAAGAATATCTATGTGGTGAAATCTACCCCAAAATAAAGTTAAGGATGTGATTGTCTGGAATCTCTGTCCTGTAATGAGTCTTTTGAAGTCAGTAAAGTTCAACTCTAATGTGTGAGATAATGAAAAAATCAGCCCTGAGATAGAAAGGAGAAAAAGTGGTACATAACAAAAGAAAATGCTAAATAAAAAAGTGTAGTGAGGTGCAAAATTATAACACATGGCTTGTTCCAGAAACAAATGCAGAGGCTTCTTTTTATAGATTCAGAGGATATCTATAATAAGATAAACAAGAAGTTCATGGGTGGGGTCTGTATAAATAATATCCTACTGATAGGAAAAATGACAGTATAAACAGGATATAATAGCAGTGCCTGCTGAATTTCCCCGCATGTTATTTGTAGCTGCTTTCACAGAGTCACAGCTGCTCTCACCAAGGGCGGGTGTTTTACCTCTGCACGAGGTCGAGCAGGAGTCGGATTCTTACCAGCAGTGGTGGGGTGGGGAGCATAGCTTATGCTTTGGTAATAAACATGTGTGTTTTATATTTACTTTCAGGGTAAAACATTTTCTTTGCTGTTAGAATTCTTAAAACATGATTTTCTTTTTAAATGACCTCTGGGAAAAACCAAATGGGCAAAGTAAATGGGCAGAGCTTGAGTGAGTGAGTGCTCATCAGTCAAAGAAAAATACTAATTGGATTCATGTCCTTTTCAAGAAGTAAATAAATGGAAGAAAAAAAGACAGCATCTCTGGATTTTAAGAAATGTATCACAATTTTGTTCTCTTGAATGGTGATGTGTAATGGGAGAGCAGCCACTGAACTTTAGAATAGTGAAGCTCTCTGGTCCTCGTGACCAGAGGCAGAGTGGTAGCTTCTCTGCGTGTCAGTTTCCTTATTTATAAGATGAGGCACTTTGACCAGATGTTTTCTAAGTGTGTTTTCTAATTGTCAGATTCTGCTCTGTTTTTAAACTGTTGAGTACATGTAACAAGTGTGAAATATCGGTATATAGTGCCTGGTTCCCAAAAGTAAGAACTTGTATAGACAGAAGTTCTGAGCCGGTTTTAGAAATGTTCCAACTATGTGCTCAGTCCACTCCTCTTCATTTCTCTTTAAAACAACAGGTAAAAACACTACACAGTCAGTGTAATTGTAATAATTTCTTTACAAAGGTAGGCATTCATTGATCCTTTCCCTAAGCACACAACTTCAGACTGGATATTAAAAACCAAAAACGTGATTTATTTTTAGAGCAGTTTGAGGGTGAGAGTTCCCCTGTACCTCCTGGCCCCACACGTGCGCAGCTGCCCTGCTGTCAGCGCACGGCACCAGATGGTGCGTTTGCTGTGACCTGTGAGCCACGTGGATATATCACCGCCACCTGATGTCCACAGCTTACATTAAGTGCTCATGGTTTTGTGCATTGCCAGGGGGTTTGAAAAGTGTAAAATAACAACTCTCCATAAGTCATAGTATCACAAGATGATACGGTAGTTTCACTACCTAAAAAACCCTTTGTGTTCCTCCTCTTCATCCCTCCTCTCCCCCAGCCCGTGGCAGCCACTCATCTTTTTACTGTCTTCATTGTTTTGCCTTTCCTAGAACGTTATTATACAGTACCCGGTCTTTTCAGGTTGGCCTCTTTTTATAGATTCGGAGGATTTCTGTAAGAAGATTAACAAGTTTATTCGCTTAGTAATAGCATATGCACTTAAGGTTTCTAGTGTCTTTTCATGGCTCATTTCGTTTTAGGGCTAAGTAATATTTCATTGTCTGGATGTACCACAGTGTATTTGTCCATTGACCTACTGAAGGCCATCTTGGTTTCTTCTAAGTTTTGGCAATTATGAGTAAAGTTACTATACACAAGTAGAATTTGTATCTATATTAGAAGAGTCATGTTGGTAGGGCATAAATCACAGACTGTGGAATTGTCCTTTTATGATACAACCAAATATAATTATGCTCATTTAACAAGATTTTATCAGTTGCTACCTAGTGAATTTTACTAGTTTTATGCAGATCTCCAATTTGAAGGCTATTATCTGTCCACAAAATGGGCAGATTATTATTACATGTGAGTTACAACTTTTGTCTCTAAATTGACAAGGCTTAGAGTTTTTTTTCTGTTAGGAGAAGACTTCAAATCTTTGAATGGACTTCACTTACCAACAATATCAATGTTTTTGCAGAGTACATTTTAGGATTTTCTCTTGTTTTGCAGCTTCTGGAAAATAAGAACAGATGGTGTCCCATGGTTCAAAAATTTCTTACTTTTTATTTCATTTTTTTCCTGCCTTCTGCAGTTTGTTGGCAAACTACTTTCTTGTAAACACAACACGTAAATTGACTTTTTTTCCCCCGAGGAAAACATCCAGCCTATAAATCTGAATGCCCATATTTTCTCACTTTGGTTATGGCTCAGTGAAAAATTGAAGTGAATAATTTCAGAGTATACTTTTTGTTATTAGAATTTTTCTACAATTCTTGAAATTCATTGTTTTACCAGGGCTTTCATCATCTTGAATGCCATGTAAAGGATTGTACATTTTTAATGTAAAAGTTATGAAGGTTGGTTTTCAAGTATAAACCAAGATTTCTCTTTCGCCTGTATTTAAAATATGCACTATATTTAAAAAAATTTTATTCTACCATAAGTTTTGACAAAAGTGACTTTTAAAGGTTAGGTTTTCTCCCCTTCAGTAATTTTTATTTTTGTTTCCCCCAATTATTGTTTCCTAAGATTGTGGAGAAAAATCTGTACTTAAGGTTTTATATTCCCTTCTCAGCTTTATGAAATATTCCCTTATATTTAAAAAATAATGGGACAGGGATAAATGACAGAAAGAAATAATACCCTAGTAAGAAGGTCAGAAGGTATCTGTCTCTGATGAAATAGCAAAACCTATAGTTTTGCTGTAGTCCATGTGAGTTATCAGGCAATATTATAAATAATTCCCTGCAGAAGGAGGTTTTGAGGGGAATAAATACCATTTTTTATAAGCTATAGATGTCTTTTATGCATTAATGAATTAATCCTGTTAACTCTTGAAATTTACTGAGATCTTAAATCAAAGGATTTGACATCAGTTGCTACAAATAATTTGTTCTGTCAGGAAGATGTACTAGATTTAGTAATGTGTAATTACTAACTTTAGTTAGGTAAGAGACTGAAGCTTGAACTCACCAAACTAACCAGGCTTGAGTGCCTTGATGTCTGAGAGGCCTATAAAATTTTAAACAATTGATCAGATTTGTTGGCCTTTAAGAAATCTTTTGATATCAGTGTGTGTTCACTGCAGATAAATTTGACTATATCTTTTGATCCTTACAGAATTAACTGGACATATGCAGGGGAAACATGTCTTTTTCTTTGTTTTTAATCACCTTTATTGAAATAAATTTGCATAAGAATAGAATTATCTGACTTTTATCAAATTTATACAATGGTATAACCATTACCAAAATCAAGATTTAGAACATTTTCAGTATTTCAACAAGTCCTCTCATACCCCTTTGCAGTCAAATATCTTTCTGTGCTGCAAGTCCCTGGCACCCACTGATACTCATTCTCTCAGTATAGTTTTGCATTTTGTAAAATGTCATGTGACTAGAATCGTACATGTATGCCTCTTTGTATCTGACTTTTCACTTAGCATGATACTTTTGATATTCATTAGTGTTGTTACATGTATCAGTAGTTTGTAACTTTTAAACATTGAGTGAATGTAACAAAATTTGTTTATCCATTAATCAGTTGAGGGATATTTGAGTTGTTTCCAGGTTTTAGCTATTATTATTGAAGCTGCTATGAACATTTGTCTGCACCTTCTGGTATAGAGATGTTTTCATTTCTTATACCTAGGCTTGGGATTGTAAGCTTATTGGTAAGTACATGCTTAACATTTTAAGATACTACCAAACTATTTTCCAAAGTGACTATACCATTTTGCACTCCCACCAGCAATGTCTGAGATTTCCAGTTGCTCTGCATTCTCCTCAGCACTTGGTGTTTGTGCTTTTCTTGAAGTTTCTCCATTTTGGTGCATATGTAATGGTGTCGCACTCTAGTTTTATTTGCAGTTGTCTAATGACTAATTATGTTGAGCAGCTTGCAGATGCTCATTTGCTATTCTTGTATCTTCTTAGGTGAAATGCCTGTCAAATCTTTTGCCCATTGTTTTTTAATCAGGTTGTTTGCATTATTATTGATTACAAGAGTTGTATGTATATTCTGGGTATAAGTCCTTAAATATGTGAATATACAGATATCCTAGTCTGAGGCTTGCATTTTTATTTTTTTAATATTGTCCTTGAAAGAGCAAATGTTTTTAATTTTGATGAAGTTATATTTATCATTTTTCCTTTATGGTTCGTGTTTTATGTGTCCTAAGAAAAATTGCCTAAGTGAAGTCTCAAAGATTTTTTTATGTTTTCCTGTAGAAGTTTTCTAGTTTCAGCTCATACATTTTAGGACTACGAATTATTTCAAGATAATTTTTGTATATGTGTGAGATAAAGGTTAGGATTTTTTTTTCCATATGTATGTCCAATTGGTGGAACACCATTTGTTGAAATGGTCAGCAGTGATCAAGAGACTAGTCTTTTTCCATTCAATTACATTGGCACCTTTATCAAATATCAATCAAATATATAAGGTCCAGCAGAAGTAACGCCTGCGTGAGTGCGGCTGGTAGGATTCGTGAATATTTCACGTGAGAGGGACAACAATTTGAACATCTCACCTAAATGTCATATGGTGTGCTTGAGTGTGATATTGTTATGTTACAGAATTACATGCTTATGACTTTGTAATAAAATATTTTGTAATAAAAAGGGGGCGTTATTTGTGCTAGACCCTGTATATGTGTGAGTATATTCTGAGCTCTCTATTGAATTCCATTAGTTTTTATGTCTGTCCTTATACCAGATACAAACTGTAAGTGATTGTAGACTTTTAGTAAGTCTTGAAATGAGAAAGTATAATTTCTCCCAACTTTGTTTCTCTTTTTCAAGATCACTGTTGAAAAGCTCTAGGTCTTTTGCATTAAGATACACCTTTTAAAATCAGCTTCTCAATTTCAACAGAATAATCATATTCGTAGTGAGATGGTGATTGAGGTTGTATTGAATATATAGCTCAATGTAGCATTAAGAATTGACATCTAGCCCGGCTGGTGTGGCTCAGTGGATTGAGCGCGGGCTGGGAACCAGGCGGTCCCGGTTTGATTCCCAGTTGGGGCACATGCCTGGGTTGCAGGCCAGGTCCCCATGAGGGCCATGTGAGAGGCAACCATACATTGCTCTTTCTCCCTTCCTTCTCCTCTCTCTAAAAATAAAAAAATAAATAAATAAAATGTTAAAAAAAAAAAAAAAAAAGAATTGACATCTAGCCGTAATGAGTGTTCTCATTTACAAAGATGGCACATCTCTCTATTTGTTTAGGTCTTCTTTGTTTTCTCTCAGCCATGTTAGTAGTTTTCAGCATATAGGTCTTCTACATATTTTCTTAAAATTATCTCTAAATATTTTATATTTTTGGTACTATTATGTTGGTGCTATCTTTGAGTTCAATTTCTAGTTTTTTTTTTGTCATAGAATAATTGATTTTGGTATACTCGCCTTCTATTCTATAACCTTGCTAAATTGTTATATTTGTTTTAGTAGCTTTTTTGTAAATTCTTAGGATTTTCTACATGCACAATCATGTTATCTTCCTTTCCTATATGTATGTCTTTTTTTTTTTTTTTCTTGCCCTATTGCACTGACTAGCACTGTGAATACAATGATGGGAACTGATATTCTTGCCTTTTCCCCAGTCCTGGGGAGCAAACATTTAATCTTCGCTATTAAGTATTATCTTAGCTGTAGGTTTTCATAGGTGCCCTTCATCAAGATGCCCTTCAAGGGCACTTCTATTTCTAGTTTCTGACGATTTTTTTTTTATCATGAATGGGTGATGTATTTGGTCACATGCTTTTTCTTTATCTATTGAGATGACACATGGTTTTTCTTTTTAGTCTTGTCAATGTGGTGACTTACACTGATTGATTTTAAATGTTAAATGAGCCTTGCATTCTTGGAAAAACTCCACTGAATCATGATGTATTATAGCTTATTATATGACTTGTACAGTTTGCTGATACTAAGAATTGTTGCACCTGTGTTCATTAGAGACATTAGTCTGGGTTTATTTTGTTTGTTTTTTCTATTCTTACATTGTTTTGTCTAGTTTAGTTACCATGATGATGTAGCCTCATAAGAGAGGTTGGAAAGTGTTCCCTTCTCTTGTATTTCTACAAGACTTGGTGTAGAATTGGTATTATTTCTTCCTTAAATATCTTTCTTTGAGACTGCGTCTTTTATTATAACGAATACCTTACACTTGGCTGTAACTTAGTGCCTCGCTCCAGTCCTGGAGGGGCTTGTACCTTGTGCTGCGGTCAGCAGAACAAAGTATGGAAGAGTAGGCATTACTGGGTCTTCAATACCTCAGAAGGTGCCCGCACTCTTCTACATGGTTTTACCCTTGGTGGAAATGTCCTTCTTTTACCAATTGCCTACAGTGGTAGGATTACAAACCACAAACCAAAGCGAACTGATTTACATACAGCAATAGCCTTTCCCTGGCGCCCTCGTGTGCCAGGGTACAGAAAATGGTTTTCGCTTACTTACCCCATGAGATTTTGCTTCCTGTCATAGTTTTAAAAATACTGAATGACCTAGCTCTAAATCTGTTGCCAAACAGATCCGTGGATGATGTCTTGGTTTTCAACATACTGATTTTCATATGCATGTCCATTAACATTGTTCCTGGTGAGAAACATAGGAAAAGGATTTTAGAAACATTCTTAAGATGATCTTTATTTAATATTTTGAGACATTTTAAGACCTAGAATATGTTATTTGAATAAAGAGTTTTTTTCTACTTTCACAGTTTTGTTGGTTGTGCCCAAAAGTTACTAAATATTTTTGAAGGACATTTACTACTAGTCTGTCTTCACTTTTTTAGGGCATAATGAGTTTGAAATCTGTTAAAACATTACTATTACTAATAATAATATTTAGTATAAATATTTATTATAAAATAAATATTATGAATAATAACATTTAGTAAGAACAGTATCTCTTTAACCAGTTTTGCCCATGCTGTTGCTTAGTCTTTAGCTCAGCTTTATCATTGTGCTAAGTACCTACCAGGACAGTGTCGCCCTCGGAGTGAGCTGTGGAGAACCAGTGGCTCTGCTTTCTACTCCTGTGCACCTTGCTAGCTAAGCCTCTCTTTTTGGAGGGTTTTTATTTTTAGCTATAATTTATTTTAACACTTACCAAGTGCTAGATGCTGTGCTAACTGTTTTATATATTTGAGAGTAAGGTGTTAACTTCTTCAGTTATAGACGAGAAAACTGAGGCTAAATGAGATTCAGTCACTTGCCCATAGTTACGTAGTGAATTGCTATCTGTCTTGCGGCAAAGCCTTTGTTCTCAACACAGCAGCTCAGAACATGGAGATAGTACAGTACAGTGGTCAAGGGCATAACTTTGAGCATTCAAAATGTGATTTCTGTCTCTAGTTATATAACTTTGAGCAAGTTACTCGGTATCTTAAGCCTCAGTTTCCTGTTTTGGAACATGAAAATAGTAGTAATAACAACAACAACTACTACTACTACTTATCAGGGTTGTTGAGTAGATTAAATAAATTCATTTATATAAAGTTTCTGGAACCCTGTAAGTGCTATAGAATTTTTTTACTATTATTAGCCATTATACTGCTTAATGTTTGGCCAACAATCGTTCTCCTTTGTCTGTCTCTTAAAAGTTGACTTTTCTGAAGCTAAGCTTCCTGAGACTAAATTTGTTTACTTAATATTTCTGACTTTGGACCACTTAATTTAATAATAGACATTTAAAAAATATATAGCACCCCCATGTTCATAGCAGCATTTTACAATAGTCAAAACATGGAAATAGCTGAAGTATCTAACAATGTATGAATGGATAAAGACAATGTGGCGTGTGTGTATGTAGGTGTATGTGTATATATACATACACACACATATATATGTATCTACATGTATAATGGAATATTGTTATTCGGCATTAAAAAGAAAGAAATCTTGTCATCTGTAACAACTTGGATGGACCTTGTGGGTATTATGTTAAGTGAAGTAAGTCAGACAGAGAAAGACAAATTTTTAAAAAATTCTCACCCAAGGATATATTTATTGATTTTAGAGAGCGGGGCAGAAGGAGGGAGGAAAGGAAAGGGAGAAATAGAAACACTGATGTGAAAGAGAAACATTGATCAGTTGTCTCCTGTATATGCCCTGACCAGGGATCAAACCTGTAACCTTTTGGTGTATAGGATGATGCCCTAACCAACTGAGCCACTCAGCCAGGCTACTTTTTATATTAGGAAACATATTCATATGGTTAAAACTTCAAAAGTACATAAGGGTATATACACAGCACTAAATCTAAATTTCTCTCCTACTCTGTTTCTTGGCCATAGTCCCTTTCCAGAAGAGACTTACCAGTTTCCTACATATTTTATGCATTTAATTAAGCAAATAAATATATGTATCCACAGTTCCTCTATTTTTTTTTTTTTTTTTTTTTTTTTTTTGCCAAGTAGGTGGTATGCTATATACACTATTCCGCAACAAGCTTTTCTAACTGGGAAATTATTCTACATTAGTATGTTTGTGTGAGGGCAGCAGTTTTATTCTTTTATTGTTATATAGAATAATGATGCATTTTATAATGTCTTGTAGATTTATGTTTTCTTCTCTGGGTTTTATAATTTTAGCTCTTATACTTAGGTATCTGATCCTTTCTGAGTTAATTTTTATATATGATGGGAGGAGTCCACCATCATTTTTTTAAATTGTGGATATCTGGTTGTTTCAGCACCATTGATTGAGAAGACTGTTCTTTCCTTACTGACTTTTGTCACCCTTGTCAAAAGTCAATTGAGCATAAATGTGTGGGCTTTTTTAAATTTGGTTTTCAATTGCAGTTTACATTCAGTATTGTTTTGTGTTAGTTCCAGGTGTACAGCATAGTGGTCAGACAGTCACGTTCTTTGCAGAGTGTTCTTGACTCTCAGTTCTATTCCATTGTTCGATGTGTCTGGCTTTATGCCAGCACCACACAGCCTTGCTCACTGTAGTTTGACAGTACATTTTGAGATCAGGAAGTAGGAATCCTCCAACTTTGTTCTGTTCAAAGATTGTTTTGGCTATTCTGGGTCCCTTATGTTTGCATAGGAATTTTAGGACCACACTGTCAACTTCTGCAAAAAAGCCAGCTGGAATTTTAGAAGGAATTAACACTGAGTCTGTAGATGAATTTGGGGAGTATTGTCATTCTAAAAATATTAAATCTTCTAGTCTTAATATGTGATGCCTTTCCATTTGTTTAGGTGTTCTTCAGTTTCTTTCCACAGTGTTTTGTAGTTTGTGTTGTACAAATTTTGCACTGCTTTTGTTAGATTTGTTCCTAAATATTTCATTCTTTTTGAAGCTATTGTAAGTAGAACTGCATTCTGAATTTTAATTTTGGATTGTGCATTGCTAGTGGACAGAAATAAAATGTAATTTTGTATGTTGATCTTGTATCCTGCATTTTCTATGTGTGTGTGTGCTCTTGTGGATTCCTTCAGATTTTGTACATAGAAGATGGTGCCATCTGCAAAAAGGTAGTTTTACTTCTTTTTTTCCAGTCTGGATGCCTTTTGTTTATCTATCATGCCTTATTGACATGGCTAGAACCTCCAGTGCTGGTTGAGTAGAAGTAATGAGAGTGAACATCCTTGTGTTGTTCTTGATCTTAGTGGCAAAGCTCTCAGTCTTTAACCACCAAGAATAATGGCAGCTGTGAGTTTTTCATGGATGTCATCCATCAGGATAAGAGGGTTTGCTTCTATTTCCAGTTTGTTGAGTGTTCTATGTCATGAAAGGATGTTGGATTATTAAATGCTTTTTTCTTTGTCTATTAAAATAATTTCATGGGTTTTGTCATTTATTAATATAGTATATTACATTGATTTTCATACATTGAATGCACCTTGTTTTCCTGAGATAAATCCTACTTGGTCGCAGTGTATAATACTTTTTATATATTGTTAGGTAGAGTTTGCAAGTGTTTGTTGAAGATTTTACATCTATATTCATAAGGGATGTTGATCTGTATTTTTTTCTTATAATATCTTTGGTTTTGGTATCAGAGTAACATAAGCTTCATAGAATGAGTTGGGAAGTGTTTCTTTATTTTCTAGTTTTTGAAAGAGTTTGTAAATGACTGGTATGTGTGTATTATTTTTGGAACATTTGGTAGAATTTACCAGTAAAGCTGTCTGACTTTCCTTTGTGGGAAGATTTTTGTCCACTAATTCAGTCCTTACTTGCTATATAGATCCATTCAGATTTTCTGTTTCATCTTGACCAGATTCATACGTTAATTCTGGGAATTTGTCCATTTCTTCTTGGTTATATAATTGTTATGCAGTTGTTTATAGAATTCCCTTATAATCCTGAAAGTTCAGTAATAATGTCTTCTCGGTCATTCCTGATTTTAGTGATTTGAGTCTTCTCACATTTTGCTTGATCGATCTACGTAAAAATTTCTCAATTTTGTTAACCTTTTCAAAGAACCATTTATTATTTTATTGATTTTTTTCTGTATTATGTTTCTATTTTTCATTTATTTTTGCTTGATATTATCTCCTTTCTTCTGCTCACCTTGTATTTAGTTTGCTCTTCTTTTTCTAATTTTTTTAAAGATGGAAATCTAGGTTATTGATTTGAGATCATTTTTGGTTTTTTAATACAGGCATTTTCAACAATAAATTTTTCTTTAAGAACTTCCTTAGCATCATCTCATACATTTTTGTATGTTGTATGTGTGTTTTTAATCATCTCAAAGTATTTTCTAATTTTTCTCATGGTTTCTCCTTTCACACATTGGTTAGAACTGTGTTAATTTTCACATTTGTGAATTTCTCAACTTTTTTCTGTTATTGATTTCTAATTTTATTTCATTGAGCTAAGAGAACAAACTTTGTATGATTTAAAAGCCGTTCAGAATTGTTTTATGGCCTAACATTTGGTCTGCCCTGGAGAGTGTTCCACATAGACTTGAGAAAGTGTTCTGCTGTTGACTGGATTGTTCTTTAGATGTTTGTCGGGTTTAGATGGTTTACAATATTCAAATTCTCTGTTTCCTTGTTAATTTTCCTACTTGTTGTTGTGTCTATTATTGAAAGTGGAATATGGAAGTCTCCAACTATTATTGTTGAATTGTCTATTTATCCCTTCAGGGTCTGTCAGTTTTCACCATGTATTTTGGGGCTCTGTGGTTTGGTGTATAAATGTTTTAAATTATGCCGTCCTCATCAATTAATCCTTTTATTGTTATAAATGTCCTTCTTTTGTCTCTCATAGTCTTTTTTGTCTAACATTAGTATAGCCACTTGAGTTTTGGTTTGATTACCATTTACGTGGTGTATCTTTTTCCATTCTTTTACTTTCCACTTACTCATGTCTTTGAATCTAAAATATATCTCTTGTAAGCATTATATTTGGATTGTATTTTTTAGAATGTATTTTAAAAATCTGCAGTCTTGTTGGAGTGTTTTTAATCCATTTAAATATAATTATGAGGGAAGATTTACATCTGCCATTTTGTTGTTTTCAGTCTTGTGCCTGTCTTGCTCTCCTGTTACTTGATTACTTCCTTTTTTGTATTTAATAGATATTTTGTAGTGTAGCAGCTTAAATCCCTTGTCATTTCCTTGTTATTTTTTTGTTATTGTCTTAGCGTTTTCCCTGGGAATTACCATTAACATCTTAATTTTAACAGTCTAGTTTGGATTAATACAAACTTAATTTTAGTAGTATACAAAGAGCTTTGCTCCTTTATAGCTTAATTTCTCTACCCCCTTCTTTGTGCCATTATTATCATATAAATTACGTGTTTATTCATTGTGTGTCTATCAGGTTAGATTTATGAGTATAATTATTGCATTATCTAATTTACTTTTAAACCAAATAGGAATAAAGGGAATTACAAGATAAAATACATTTATACTGTTTTTTTATATTTACCTATGCAGTTACTTTTACTGGCACTCTTTATTTCTTAATGTGCATTTGAATTATTGTTTAGTGTCCTTCTGTTTCAGCTAAAAGAACTCTTTTTCTTGGAGGGCAAGTCTTCTGGTGTCAGAATATTTCTGGTTTTGTTCATCTGGCAGTGTCTTAATGTCTCCATTTTGGAAAAATAATTTGCCTGGATTAGAGTCCTTGTTTGATGCTCTTGCCTCCCCTCACCCAGCACTTTGAATATATTATTCTACTGCCTTCTGACTTCCTGGCTTCTGATGAGAAAATTGCTATTAATCTTATTGAACACCCTCCTTGTACATAATGAATTATTTCTCTCTTGCTGCTTTCAAATTTTCTTTGCCTTTGGATTTCAACCATTATTGATGTTGGTGTGGATCTCTCTGAGTTTACTCTACATTAAGATTATTGAGCTTGGATGTGCAAATTAATGTTTTTCATTAGGAAATTGTTTGACCATTATTTTTCAAATATGCTTTCTTCACTATTCTCTCTTTTCTTCCTAGGACTTCCATTGTATGCATGTTGGTACACATAATGGTGTCCCACAGATTTTTGAGGCTCTGTTTTATTTCTTTTTTTTTTTTTTTTTTTTTTTTTTTTTTTTTTTTTTTTTTTTTTTTTTTTTTTTTTTTTTTTTTTTTTTTTTTTTTTTTTTTTT
>PVJI01015959.1:0-39611 GCA_004026765.1 Micronycteris hirsuta
CACTCTAAAAGAAAAACAGCTTTTGCCCTAGACATAATGGCCATGATACTCCTGAGCATCAAGTAGGATAGATCATTCACCAGAAGCCTATGGTTTGTTTAATCAGAAGTCTTATAGCTATGTATTGATTCACTTGCTTTATTTTCAGCCACCTTGTTTCTTCTGTATTTGTTACTTATTTTTGTTTTTAACCTGAAGTTCACTGAATTTTTTTCTAAATGTTTTAAATATTGTTGGTTAGTTTTGATTTCCATCTGCTTAATGAGCTTTTTGTAGAATTATCCTTCGATTTCTATCTGCTGGCATGTAAAATGTATGGACCCTGGTAGGTTTTAGAGAGTCCTAATGTCATGGTCAGAAGAATTAACTGCAGGCATTAAATGCTGACATCAAAACATTACATTTTAGGGAGGCTGGGAAGCTATACATTGATGACCTTATTTGAAAGATGTTGAAAATACATATATATATATACACATATACACATGAGTTTGGAATGACTCATTTTGACTTTTATATTCAGTGACCTATTTTTTCCTTCTTCTGTCTTGCCAGGTTTGTGGGGAGCGTTTTTGGCAGTAGGTGGAATTCACAATAAAATATATGCTTAGAAAAATCCTCAGTTCTAAATCAAGTCTATTCCACAATCAAAAGTTCTAACCATTTTGTAAATATTAAAGATGTTGCAAAATAAAAATGTGTTCTCTTGGCATTGTAGTATTTCATTGCCCACCCATGTGTAGGATGCGGCAGGATGCAGAAGCACCAGCATAAAATCTTTACTTTGGGCTTTTTCCCTATGTGAGGCTTATGTAATTTTAAACTTCAATTTATAAGAAACATGAATTAAATGTGCTCCTAATAATTCTGAAAAATTATAATTCTAATAGTATAAAATAAAACTTAGAAAGCAAAATTGGTTACGTGGCATTTACTAAGCATGTGTTATTAAGAAACAACTGTATTAGTTTTTTTAAAAAAAGAAAGCACATTGCTTTTTTTATGTTAAATGATTTTTTTAGCATTACATTAGAGTTGACATACAAAATTATGTTAGCTTCAGGTATACAACCCAGTGATTAGACATTATATAACTTACTTAGTGATCATCCCAATAAATCTCCTACCCATCCCACACCACGCATAGTTATTACGATATTATCTACTATACTCCCTATGTTATATTTTATATCCTGTGACCATTCTGTAACTACCTATTTATACTTCTTAATCCCTTCACCTTTTTGAACCATCTCCCCAAGCTCCCTCCCATCTGACAACCATCAGAATATTTTCTGTAAATCCTAGCCACAGCAATCAGACAACTAAAAGAAATAAAGGACATCCAAATTGGAAAATAGGAAACAAAACTGTCATTGTTTGCAGATGATATGATAGTGTACATAGAAACTCCTATGGACTCCACCAAAAAACTGCTCAACCTAATAAATGAATTTGGCAAAACAGTGGGATACAAAGACAATATCCAGAAATCAAAGCATTTTTGTATACCAACAATGAAACATCAGAAACAGAAATCAGGAAAACAATCCCGATAGATACAGCAACAAGAAAAATAAAATAGCTAGGAATAAATCTAATCAAAGGGGTAAAAGACTTGTACTCAGAAAACTATACAACACTGAAGAAAGAAATTAAGGAAGACACAAATAAATGGAAGCATGTACCATGCTCATGTATTAGAAGAATTAACATAATCAAAATGGCCATACTACCCAAAGCAATTTATAGAACCAGTGCAATCCCTATCAAAGTACCAATGACATATTTCACAGATATAGAACACTTCAAAAATTTATATGGAACCATAACTGTAATTAAACAAAAAAATTAATTAAAAAAAATAAAAAATATTTTTAAAAATATATTCCGTACTGTTCTTTCTTCACAGAGATGTTGTTATTAAGATATGATAAAAAATAAAATTCTGCTTTAGAAAAAAAAATTTATATGGAACCATAAATGACCCCAAATATCTGCTGCAATTTTGAGAAAGAAGAGCAGAGTAGGAGAGATCACAATACCTGATATCAAACTGTGTTACAAGGCCATTGTAAACAAAACAGTCTGGTACTGGCATAAGGAGAACAGACACATGGACCAATGGAACAGAATAGAGAGCCCAGAAATAAACTTAACTCTCTATGGTCAATTGATATTCGACAAAGGGGAACAGCAGCATAAAATGGAGCAAAATTAGCCTCTTCAACAAATGGTGTTGGAAGAGTTTGAGTTTCAGTTTTTTGCTACATGCAAAAAACTGAAACTCAATCACCAGCTTACACCATACACAAAAATAAATTCAAGGTGGATAAACAATTTAAATATAAGATGTGACACCATAAAAGCCCTAGAACATAGGCAGGAAAATCTCAGATATTCCATGCAGCAATACTTTCACTGATATGCCCCCCAGAACAAGGGGCATAAAGGAAGAATAAACAAATGGGATCTCATCAAAATAAAAAGCATCTGCATGGCTAAAGAAAACAGTATTAAAATGAAAAGAGAACCAGCCATATGGAAAAACATATTTGCCAATGATACCTCAGACAAAGGTTTGATCTCCAAAACATATAAAGAACCCACATGACTCCACTCCAGGAAGACAAAAAAACCAATTAAAAAATGGGCAAAAGACTTGAACAGACACTTCTCCAAGGAGGACATACAGAAGGTCCAGAGACATATGAAAAGATGCTCAGTATTGCTAGCCATCAGAGAGATGCAAATTAAAACCACAATGAGATACCACTTCACACCAGTCAGATTGGCCATCATAAACAAAGCAACAATCAACAAGTCTTGGAGAGGTTATGGAGAAAAAGGAACCCTAGTGCACTGTTGGTTTGATTGCAGACTGGTGAAACTACTATGGAAAACATATGGAATTTCCTCAGAAAACTAAAAATGGAACTGCCTTTTGACCCAGCAATTCCACTGCTAGGATTACATCCTAAGAACTCTGAAACACCAATCCAAAGAACCTAAGCACTCCAATGTTCATAGCAGCACAGTTTACAGTAGCCAAGTACTGGAAGCAACCTAAGTGCCCAACAGTAAATGAATGGATCAAAAAACTATGGTACATTTACACAATGGAGTTCTACACAGCAGAAAGAAAGAAGGAGCTCCTACCCTTTGTGACAACATGGATGGAACTGGCGAGCATTATGTTAAGTGAAATAAGCCAGGTGGTGAAAGATAAATACCATATGATCTAACCATTAACAGAAACCTAAACAACAAAATGAACAAGAAAGCAAAACATAGCCAAAGACACTGAAATTGAGAACAGGCTGACAGTGACCAGAGTGGGGAGGGGAGGGGATGATGGGGGGAAAAGGGATGGGGAACAGGAACAATTATAAAGGACAAATGGGCAATAATGGGGGGGTAGAAACAGGGGAGGGAGGTGGGAAGGGAGGCTGGGCTGGTGGAGAGGGGTGGGGGGAAAAGGCAGAAAACTGTACTTGAACAACAATAAAATTAATAAATAATAGAATAATTCCATTAGCTGATATTGAATAATAGTAGGAAGAACAAAATAAAAAAAATATGTTCTGTATCTATGGGTGTATTTTTGTTCTGCTTGTTCATTTATTTTATTTCATCCAGTTTTTTTTAAGATTTTATTTATTTATTTTTAGACAGAAGGGAAGGAAGAGAGGGAGAGAAACATCCATGTGTGGTTGCCCCTCATGTGGCCCCCACCAGGGACCTAGCACGCAACCCAGGCATGTGCCCTGGCTGGGAATCGAACCGCGACCCTTTGGTTTGCAGCCCGCGCTCAATCCACCAAGCCATGCCAGCCAGGGCAACAGTTTTAATTGTTGATAGATATGTATTTATTGCCATTTTATTATCCGTACTTTTGGTTTTTTTTTCCTTCTTCTTAAAGAGACCCTTTAACATTTCATGTAATACTGGTTTGGTGGTGATGAACTCCTTCAGTTTTTTCTTGTCTGGGAAGCTCCTTGTGTGTCCTTTGATTCTAAATGATAGCTTTGCTGGGTAGAATAATCTTGGTTTTAAGTCTCTGCCATTCATCACTTTGAATATTTATTGCCATCCCCTTCTAGTCTGCAAAGTTTATGTTGAGAATTAACCTGACAGTCTTATGGGAAGTCCATTATAGTTAACTTACTGTTTTTCTCTTAAGACTTTTTCTTTTTCTTTAACATTTGGCATGTTAATTATCATTTGTCCTAATGTGGACTTTTTTTGGTTCATCTTGTTTGGAACTACCTACCATTCCTGGACTTGTATGTCTATTTCTTTCATTAGATTAGAGAAGTTTTCCATCATTATTTTTTATTTATGTTTTCAATTCTTTGCTTTCTCTCTTCTTCTTCTGGCACCCCCATGATACAAATGTTGGCATGCTTGAAGATATCCCAGAGGCTCTGTATACTATCCTCAACTTTTCGAATGTTTTTTAATTTTTGCTTTTCTGATTGGGTGTTTTCTGCTTCCTTATCTTCCAAGTCTCTGATTTGATTTTCTGATTCATTTACTCCACTTTTGTTTCCCTAATGTATTCTTCATTTCAGTTAATGTATTCTTCATTTTATTTAATATGTTCTTCATTTCTGACTGGTTCATTTTTATATTTTATAGTTTTGTTTTTATATTCCTTATTCCTTTGCTGAAGTTCTGTGTTTATCTGTTCTTTCCCTAAATTCATTGAGCATCTTTGTAATCCTTGTTTTGAATTCTGCATCTTAGTAGTTGGCTTTTCTCCATTATGTTTAGTTATTTTTCTGGAGTTTTGTTCTGTTCTTTTATTTGGGCCATCTTTCCTTTTGTTCTCATTTTGGCAGCATCCCTGTGCTTGTTTCCATATATTAGGTAGAGCTGCCACATTTCCCAGGTTTGGCAGAATTGCCTTATATAGTAGGTGTCCTCTAGAGTCCAGTGACACAGCCTCCTCATTCACCAGAGCTTTGCACTCCAAGTGCTCCTTACATATTATGTGGTCTGTGTACACTCTCCTCTTGTAGTTGAGCCGAGATTGTTATTGGCATGTAAACAGTAGGAATTTATCTCCAGTCCTATATAGTCCAAGGACCAGCTGCAACCACCGTGGAATATCAGCTGTGCAGAGGCCAACCCCACAAAGTAGGACTTAACTTAGCAGAGCTTTGGTGCTTGCTGAGTCTGTCCCTTGATTGTCTCACTTTTGGAGGTGGGTGAGTGGTGTTTGATGTGGTATGAAACTGTCCACCAAGTTTTCTAGTTCTGGAGCCTCCTAGGAGGTGCAGACCAAGGTGAGCATCCAGTTGTATTCTGCCTGGGGTCACATGGCATCTGCTACAAAGCAGTCTGCAGATGGCTGCTACTTGTGCTGGGCTTGGAGGTGCATAAGAGAGGCCAAGCTGCTAACCTAGGCCACATGCCACTAGTGTCAAGCCTGTGTCAACTTAGCAAGAGGTACAACACACATTCAGGCCAGATGCTGCTTGTGAGAGAGATTTTAGTAAAGTCTGAAGCATGAGCCAAGACAGGCCACTTGCATGGAAAAGCCACTGGAAAAAGCTTGGGTAGGCCCACAAGTTGGGTGGAATAAGGTCTCAGGGAATCACCAGGGCATGGCAAACAGTGATAACCAGTTGATGGAAACTCAGATATGGTGTCTGCTTGCTGGCTCTGTTGGGGAAGGCCTCAACAAAGAAAAAACAGCCTCTGTACACACTTCTGTTTGGGAAAATACAAGACAATTTAGTTTCTGCCTGTATGCCCCTGGTGTCTTTCAATCTGCTACCCCAGTGCTGGCAATCAGAGCTAGTGAGTCCAAGTAAGTCTGTGCGTGGAGAATATAAGAGCAATGTCTGGGACTTCAGAAGCCTTCTGTCTCACTCAGATATAATTCTTGCTGTTTTTTACAGTCATAGTTACAGGGCCTTCCTTTTCTGACACTGGAACTTTTGGCTGGGGGACCTAATGTAGGGCTGTGACTGTTCACTCTTTAGGCAGGGCAGCCACAGCCAAGATATACCTCCTAATTTTTATCCACCAATATAGGTTTGGGAACAGCCATTTGGTGTCTCTACCCCTTTTACCAGTCTCATGTAGCTTCTTTTTATCATTAGTGGTAGGATTTCTGTTCAACTAGATTTCAGGCACTTCTGAATGATGGTTGTGCCATAGTTATAACTTGGATGTGTTTGTAGGAGGATGCAAGTATCACATTTATATTCTGTCATCTTGACTGGAAGCCCTGTCATTGTGAATTTGTCATGATCTTCATCCATCTATATACCATCTATTTTAATCTTTATTGAGGTTAATTTGCATGTGTGTGTTTTATTGTTGCATTTCTAATTTTTCTTCCCATCTTGATAATACAGTTATTGCCCCTTTCTCTTTTCTGAAATTCACAGCTTTGATGTGAATTTGGCAAATAAGTTTTTATTCATGTAGTACTATATAAAAGGAAAGCCTTTTTAATTAATTGGACTCTAGTATAATCATTAATGTGAAAAATGAGGTTTAGAACTAATTTTCTATGTCAAACTATTTGTACTAGGTAAAAGCATCTAAAACATTCAAAGAAATAGAATTAACAGATTTATATATGAAATACCTCAAAAAGAATCACGCAGAAAGTAACATAAGATTGGGTCAAAAATTGTTAAAGTTAAGTGGATATTTAGGGTAAGTTTGCAAGCAGATATTAAAATGGGTTCATCATTTACAGTTGTGTAATTAAAACAGTAGAACAGCTAAAAAAAATGAATATGTTTACCAAAAATGTTTACTATATATATAAGTGAATCTCAAGTCAGAATGATTTTGTCTCCCAGGAGACATTTGACAAAGTCTGAAGACAGTTTTGACTGCCAGAATTTGGGGACAGGGGGTCATGTTGCTACTGGCATCTAGTATATACAGGCCAGAGATGCTTCCTACAACATACAGAACAGCCCCATGCTCCAACAAAGAATTATCCAACCCTAAATATTAATAATGTCAATTGAGGATGAGAAAGAAATTTGTGTCTAAATTAACACCATTCTATTAAGGGCATACCTGTCGCTGATTGCTATAGATGAGATGTTCTTTGATATAGCATATTTCATTAATATGTGTGCAGGACAATATATCACTTTTTGTCACAATCTCAAAATATTCCTTTGATCATTTTAAGAAGCACTTAAAAATTCTAATAATGGGCAAGCCTAGACATTCAAGCTGAGTAGGTATCTTAAATGCCTGGTAGATTAAATCCTTTTCTTAGCCATTTTTGTGAGGCAGGCCCAACTTGTGACTTCCTAGATACAACCAGCCTGTCAGTTGCTAACCTACCCTTTTTTCTTTTTTTTTTTCTTTTCCTTTATTTCTAACACTCATATCCGCAAAACAAGCCACTTAGAACACTTTTATAAAACAGATTAAAATTCAACCAGTAAGTGAGACTATGAGAGTGACTTAGAAAATCTAGGTGTCTTTCTAGGTAAAGAAGAAACCATGAGAACACCAATCAGATAGGTCAGGTAGAATCCAGGCTGGTGTGGCTCAGGAGATTGAGTGCCGACCCGTGAATCAAAGGGTCGCTGGTTCGATTCCCAGTCAGGGAACATGCCTGGGTCGCAGGCCAGGTCCCCAGTGGGGGATGTGCGAGAGGAAACCACACGTTGATATTTTTCTCTCTCTCTTTTTCCTTCCCTGTCTCTGAAAATGAATAAATAAAATATTTTTTTTTAAAAGAGTCAGGTAGAGAAAGAGTGAGAGATAAATAGAGTGTAGATGTGAGAGGCTGTGGAGTGACTTCAATGAGGAATGTTCAGAAGAGTGCTGAGTTCAAAGATGAAAACCTTAAAAAGGGAGGAGGGGGCTGTAGATGCTATATGTTCCAATATAGAGCACAGAAGTGTGTCCTCAGTGACTGAACTGGATCTCAAACCTATGTGTCACTGTATTTAGGACTGTAAAATTTTGCATGATGGATAACAAACATTTAAACATTAGCTCCATTTTCCAACCTTGGACTGAATTTCTGTGGTGAATTTTCCTGCAGTTGGTAGAAAGAGTAAACTGGGAAAATATACATATATCAGAACAATTCATCATACAGTTTTACCTTATTAAAATGAATGAAACAATCTAAATTCTTATATAAATAGTATTACTTCATTATTATTTATGACCAAATTATATTTACCTTCTCATTTGCATGACAGAGAAAAAGTAATATCCTATTTATATATCAAATACAGGGTACTCATTCACATTTATTGATTTCAGGTGATCAATCTTTCCAAAAGTATATTTTCTTTGGGTACTTCATAGTGCACATTGCTAGAATACTGAAGAAGTTCAAAGGAATATTCAGACCAAAAAGAAAATACAAACAAAAGTGAGAAATGAGAATAAAAGCCAAAAAAATCCCTTAATTTGTACTGAAAAAAAAAAATGAGTTTCATTTAGTAAGTAAATTAAGATAGGCTTTTTAAGAAATACAAAACTAATGAACTATATTATAAAATAAAATTTAATACAATTTCACTTTTTAAAAGATGCATTGATGTCATGCATTTGCAACTTTAGTTTCTGCAGTGACTGAAGAAAAGGGATGTGAGATGTTAAATTTCAACTACACTCGAAGTCAGAACATGCAGAAGCCAAGTGTACTCACTCTGTGTCTTTATAGAACACTCAGTATATGCCAGGTACCTTTGCAGAAATCACTTTCTATGGTTTTCTTTAATTGCCAAAATACCCTATGAGGTAAATACTACTATTATCCACATTATACAACTTTTACATTTGGGGAAAATGAAGCGTAAAGATGTTACATAATTTTCCCAATTCGAGAACTAGGGCAGTGGTTTTCAAGCTTTAGGCCACATCAGAATCATCTGGAGGACACATTAAAACACCCCCATAGTATCTGTTTCAGTAAGTTTGGAGTTGGGCCTAAGAGTTTGCCTAATAAGTTCCCAGGGTGCTGGTGCTACTGGTCCAGGGAAGACACTTCTGAGCTAAGACTTGTCTAAGAGTGATTGAGCTCAGGCAGTCAGAATTCAGAGTCCCTGGTCTTAATGACCATCTTAGGGACAACCAGAAATGTGGCCACATTCCACATGTGACTAAGGTCACCTTGCCTGTAGACACCTGCACTGAAACACTGTCACGTGGAGTGAAAGTTGCTGTCTCCTTGTTTTATTTTTGTCCCATCCTAGCCCCTTCTGGGAGATGAATAATTTCATGAAAGAAATTTAATAAAGAATAACTTATACTGAAAAAATCATGTTTCTTTCTTTCATTTAATTGAGAAAATATTATTTTAATTCAAGATCCACAGCAGAATTCCTTTGTCTAGATTTTTTCAGTATGAATGAACTACAGAAACACAATATGAGAATCCTGTTTATGCCAAATGGTATACTGGACAAAGATGGAAAATCTGATCTCTGCCTCTAGATTTTTTACATTAATTTTCTAGTGAAAAAAAAAAAAAAGCATGCCACTCTCTATATCTGTCACCTTTAGTTGAAATACAACTTGTGATTCCCAAAAAAAGACAAAATTCTGGTTAAAACATTTAGAAAGATAATATTAAAAACAGGCCAAAGATTTTATATCAATATGCATATACATTTAGTTGCTAATTTCCAATATCTTATCTATAAACCACCACTGGTATTTCAGAGTATGCTCCACCGTAGATATTAAATTACAAGATAATTGATTTGTAACACTTTCTAAAGAGTTATTTTTCCTTATTTCAGAAGGAAATCATCTGGCCTTGTGCAGGAAACTTAAAATATACAAAAATACCCATGGATTTTCCTTACAAGCCATACACGAAGTCAGATAGTTTGCAGTAAGGAATTGAAACATTTCCCATTACAGATTAAACTATTTTAATTGTGAAAAAACACTGAATATAGATAATTATCAAATTATGTTTGATATATAATTATGTATAGATAATTATGACTGTATATGTTTTTAAACTGCAAAAATTTACCTAAAAATTCAAGCCAGCAGAATATTAGAAATACCACATTTTTAAAATGTAAAAGCATTTCAAAGTCCCATATATAAGTCAGATGGCATTGTCACTATAAGTCTGTTTGTCTGTAAGTTGTGGTGTATAATGTTGAAAATTGAATGCCTTCCTGAAGCCATGAATGGCATAATTTATTCAGAAGTTTTAGCTTGAAAAAATAGTAACAGAAGATGATTCTGCAGAAACTTGTCTCATAATCCATGTGTATACACACAAATCCATGAACACATAAACTATCTATCAATCAGAGAGGTATCAGTAATCATTACTAATGAAATGTAAAAAAATTTTGAATTGGAGATTAACACAGAGTAGCTGGAATACATACCCCTAACTTATGAAGTTAAAGAAGATGCTTAAAAAAAGGAAGAAGTGAAATGAAACCAGAAAAATGAATCCTGAATGTTTAAAAATAATCTAGTCAACATATGACTACATTCTACATTGTCCCATTTGCTGTCACCTGAGAAAACCTGTATTCAAATTTGATTTATGGCCATTTTTGCTCATCTGACCTATTATTACATGCATCTGTTCCAAACATACAGCAAATTATTTCTCATAATTTTTCACAGGTGTTATTATAAGAAATATAAGCGTTTTGCTTAATAGAATTTTACAGGACTTGAAAAATTAATTTCTACTCACTGTAATGGTGTCAGAGAAGCACGTTCTTAATTAACTTCACATTAATAAAGGAGGACTTCCCTAGATATGAGTACTTAACTGATATTTTCAACTGGGGACGGGGGGTGGTGTTATTCATGAGCAAGAATCCAAAATGTTTAGTAAGATGTATGAGAAGATACAATGGCTAGCTGGGAAAAAAAAAGTGTGTTTATTTTTACTTCCTTGTTCATACAGTTGGAAATAGTATCTGAAGAAACTTGTGAAGAAGTTATTGTGAAATAAATGTCCTTGTCAAGAATAAAAATAAAACCAAAATCAAATATACAAAAAGCCTTACACGTGAGGTGACCCCATACTGTAAGAGCGTTGTCAGACTATCGACAGGCTAATGAAATAAGCTGTGGGCTGATGACCCAGCAGTCGTAGCTACCGCTCCTTCTTGATCATAAAACCCCTTTGGTTGAAGGGAGGGTTAGCCCTTTCTCCAACACTAAGGCTGAAACCCTGTTAAGCTAAAGAAATCCTATCAGTATCATTGCTCTTGCTCTAGAATGGCAAAGAATGCTCCCGTGCCATAACTCCTGCCCCTGAACCTAAGAAGAAGTAACTTTGGTGAATATTTTTTATTTTTTTAAAATACTTTGAAAGAACAGATCCTTTCTTCTTACTATGCCTCTGGACATCACCATCTTCACAGTTGCTTAAATCTGTGGCAGCATGTTAGAAATTGTGTAGATCCAGCCAAAGAGAGTCAACTAGTTTAGAAAAACTCAGTGAGATCTGGGAGAACATAGGTCCTTATCGATGGCTTTGAGCTTCTGGATTAACTAACTCTGGAGCTGTTCACCTCTGGATTCCCATTATTTGAAATGAAACTAACAAAAAACTTTGCTATGAAAATATGTTTTGCATTTTGTTTTGGGAAACATCCCAAGTGACATAGTAAGATAATGTGTTCTTTTATTAATTAATTTCTGTTTTTATTCATACATTTAACCAACCCATATTGCATGTCTACATTGCCCAAAATTATGGAATAGACAACAAAGATAAAACATTGATAACCTTATATTTTATAATATATTATAGATTGGAAAGTGCTTTACAAACATTATTTCATGATTTTCTTACTCCCAAAATAAACCCATGTTGAGGAAGTGAAGCTGAGGGAGATTGTAGCTTGCAAAGTCAGTGTTGGGTAGTAAGATCTCTGACTCCAGGTAAGTTTCTAAAGAGCACCCCACACGCCTCCCTGCATGTTCATCTTGCAGCTTCACTAAGTTTGGAAGCCAGTCTAACCTGATTCCAAATCCCAAAACGGTTTCTATCCTGAAGGCCTGTAGAGGGCCTGAGAGCCACAACCCCCCAACCCCACCCCCAAATGCACCAATTTGTGTTACTGGAAGCTCTATTAGGCAGATAGAACTGTTTGATCTTTGGGGATACAGAAGAAAATATTAGACCTAGTAGTATATTTAATTTTAAATATTTTCTTTAAAAAACAGCAATGGCCCTGGCTGGTGTAGCTCAGTGGATTGAGTGCGGGCTGGGAACCAGAGGGTCCCGATTTGATTTCCGGTCGGGGCACATGCCTGGGTTGCGGGCCAGGTCCCCGTGAGGGCCATGTGAGAGGCAACCACACATTGCTGTTTCTCTCCCTCTCTGTCTCCCTCCCTTCCCCTCTCTCTAAAAATAAATAAAAATAAAATCTTAAAAAAAAAAACAACAATGCCTATGTATGGTTCATAACATAC
Organism: Micronycteris hirsuta; assembly: GCA_004026765.1. Lineage (NCBI taxonomy): Eukaryota > Metazoa > Chordata > Mammalia > Chiroptera > Phyllostomidae > Micronycteris > Micronycteris hirsuta. The sequence goes on from PVJI01015959.1 coordinate 12,424, forward strand.
GCAAGCTGTTATCTCTGACAGGCATAGACAATTTATAGATAAGGAGAATCATACCTCTATTGATGTTTCATACTCACTAACACTACTACAAATGGGGTTGTATTATCATAATATCTGAAGATCAGTGATTCAGTTGTTTGATTGGCAGACTGGAGAATAACTTGCTTACAGGCTTACTTTTCTTCCCAGACTGAATGTTTTCTTAATGCTGTGTCATAAGTATTGGATGATGGCCATATCTATGCTCAGCAATGTGAAAGATCACACTTCCTACCCAGATAATCCAGCCCAAGATACAGTTTTTGACAGCATACATTTCCTATCATTGGGTTGTTATAAAAAACAAATAAGGTAATGTATGTGCAAGAACTTTCTAAGTTGTAAAACCCTTTATAAAAGTGTTAAGTTCAAAAGAGTGGCTGAAATTAAAGTGTTTGGTATCATGAAGAGAATTGACTTGTATTGAGTGTTACCATCTGCTTGTCAGATGCTGCCTCACGGAGTTTTCACAAAATGCTTCGTACATGATAGACCTATATATAGCAGATGAGCACACAATTTACATCTATGTGCTTATGTACAAGGAATTTCTCATTTGATCCTTAGAACAAGTCTTGGAATTATTTATTAATGTGAACCATAAGAAACTGTTGTTTTTGTAGGTCAGTAAATATCAGCAATTTTTATATGGTCCCAACTAATAATGTTATAGCACATATGAAGAAATAGAAGCCTAGCAAATTGAAGTGACTTCCAAGGTTGAAAAACAAGTATGTAGAGAACTAGAACAAGGACCTCAGTCTCCTTACCTGTCTCCAAACCTCCTACTGCACACAGTAATCATCCAAGGCAGGGCCCTAAACAGTAGACACCCTGAAACACTCAGCACTCTTTGTCATCCAAAAGACAAGTCTTTCAGTGGGCGTGCTCATGTCTTTGGTGAGGGGCACAGTGCACTGTACTGCAGATAGGGTGTGTTATAGAATCTGCAAAGTATGTTCTGTGCACCCAGACTGTTGCCCTGTATATAAAATCTATGTCAAGACAAATTAAATGCTATTGCATACTAAGGTGCCACAGCAATAACTAAATGCATTATGAAAAGCTATGCACATTTAACTGAAATTTACATTGGATTGCTGATGACCCCCTAGATTCTGTTAACTGCTATTTGCAGCTAGTCTTGAAGAATGGTGTGCAAGTCTCAACTGAATAATGAAGACCACTAAGGAGAAGCCCTCACCTTTGCCAGAAGATGATTTTTAGAAATTCTGCTCTCAGTAGACTCTGCTATCTTGGCTACCTAGGAGTGTGCATCCTGTGCACTCTTATTCAGCCATTCATGGGATAGCCTTTTTTTTCCCTTTTGCGAAGAATGCCCTTCTCTTCCCTGGAGCTGAATCTGGCATTTCCTTAGAAAACAAAATAAATGAAATGAGAGGAGAGGAGGAAGACTTCGCTATAAACATCTTCATAATCTTAACACCCTAAATTTACCTGCTGAGGAGCTGCTTTTACACTTTAATTAACTTTCAAGAAAAGCAAATATATGACCAAAATTCTAAATTTTGTAATATTTCAGAAGAAATCCTTAGAGTTTAACTCCGGTCAGGTTGTTCAGTTGATTAGAGCAACATCTCAAAACACGAAGGTTGTGGGTTAGATTCCCTGTCAGGGTACGTACAAGAATCAACCAATGAATGAATAAATAAGTGGAACAACAAATTGCTCACTCTTTCTCTCACCCCCCCTCTAAAACTCAATGAATAACATTTTAAAAAATGAATCACTGTAGTTTAAAGCTTAATTGTTTAAAAATAAATCAGTAGTCTGTCTTTAGAAACACTCATAATTCTTTCTAATAATTAAAGAAAATAATTAAATGTACCGGTGGCAGAGTGCATAAGGTTGTATTTGAGCAATAGTCTTGCTTTAATTCCATCTACTAAAGGAAACTAGAAGAACATAAAGACCATACAGATTTTAGGAATCTAATACATATTAACATTTGTCAAGTCCGATATTTACGGAAGTTCTGTTAATTAACCCACAGGGTTATTTCTGGCACCCATATAATTCTGTAATTACAAAGTGGGGATGGACCTGCTACACTAGAGCAAGACATTCAGGTAGTTTTACCAGGTACCAATGAAAAACACAAATGCTTATTGTCTTATTGACAGTCTCTACATTAATAACAAGAAGATATTTGTAAGATCAATATATAATATTTACCTATCATCATATAAAAATCAGCATGTGCATAAATATGAATGCTCAGTTTTAGGTATGGTTTAATGAGTATTCATCTGTTTTGACAATACTTGTAACCTTAAACAAGTTGTCCATTTGATATTTTGTTCATTTGGGGTGTTTTCTCCCCATCCATTTAGCTTGCTCTTTGATTTTTGCTCTTATTGCCTAGCTTTTGGCATAGTGAGAAAGCAATTTTCTCCAAAGTAAAAATTAGTACTGCATCATGAATTATTCAACTCAACACATTGCTTGTTGCAGCACCCTGTGCTCTTCCAGCCCCAAAGTTTTAAGTCTTCTCTTTCGAAGAGTCTAATCTACATTCAAATCCTTGCCCTTCACTTTTACCTCCTCCCAATATAGCAATCTAGCAGGGTGGCACCCTGGCACCTGATTAAATTTACTTTATATTTAAATTTCAAGTCACATAGCCATCTTTGAGCTGGAGTGTTTCAGAGTACAATCACATGAGGCAGGCTGTTTCCACAATAAAACAACTTCAAATAATTTCTATGAGATAAGACCCAGCCTTTAATAACTTCACCTTAAAATAAACCCTTTGAGAAAAGTCTGCCCAAATACCAGACACCAAAATAAATATTATTTTTGTTTAAAATATTTATATTTGGCAGTTTTAATGTTTTTTTATCCTGTATACAAAGCCTCTTTTCTAAGTATATTGTAGCTATAGTTCAGTTTTTTCCTTCTTCTCAGTTTATTACTCAGGAAAACATTACACACACACACACACACACACACACACACATGATAGATAGGTGTAGATGTAGATACCTAGTTTGATATTGATACCAATATAGATATATCCTAATTCCACTCCTCCCTTAAGTAATACAAATTTTCTTTTCTTTTTTATTTAATCTTTATTCTTTTTTCCCCAGTACCATTTAGTCCCTTTATACTCCCCTACTTCCAGCAATCACCACACTGGTGTGTCTGTCCATGAGTCCTTATTCCTTTTTGCTCAATCTCTCTACCCCCTAACCTCTCCCCCATTAGCTATAATACAAATCTTAATGAAAGAATTACAAATGAATGTTTATCTACTTTAAGTATATACCTTTACTTTTTTCATTAATTACATTACTTATGAAATTTTGAAGAGCCACACTCTTCAAATGACCCAAGGCTAACTTTGCATGAAGGAGGGTTTGGAGTTGCACCTTACCTATTCTTATGATATAATATGAAACAAAGAATTTTAACAAATATTGAAATGGAAGGACACAAATGCTGAAGTGAAAGGATAAAATCCCTTGAAAAGTTTTCCAAATGACCAAAAACAATGTGTAAACACCCTATTGAACTGTTGTAAAATTTCACTCCTGAGATAATTTTCTTATTTAGAAGATGCTCCAGAATACAAAGTATTGTTTGCCAAAAACGTTCATTTGTTTTTTTTTTCTGTATGATGGATCTAGTAGTGCTTAGTTGCCTCTAACTTCATTCAAAGCAATTTTGTTAGACTGTATTATGACAGCTGTCATATCAGTGTGCATTAAAAAAATACTTATCAAAATTGGTGAATTTTTGTGATACCATTTTAATATTGAAGATGGAAGAAAATGTGTAACATTTTTGGCATATTATGCTTTACTATTTCAAGAAAGGTAAAAATGAAACTGAAATGGAAAAATATTTGTGCAGTGTTTGGAGAAGGTGCTGTGACTGATCAAATGTGTCAAAAGTGGTGGGAAAATAGAGACAACTATACTTGAACAACCATAAAAAAAAAAAAAGAAAGAAAAAAAGTGGTTTGCGAAGCTTCAGTCTAGAGATGCTCCATGGTTAAGTAGGCCAGTTGAAGTTGATAGCAATCAAATCAAGACATTAATTGAGAACAATAAATGTTATACCATGTTGGAAAGAGTTGACATACTCAAAGTATCTAAATCAATAAAGTTATTAGTGAAAATTTTTAAAAATGTATCTTTTACTTTATAGAAAAAACTAAATGTACTCTCCGGCCAACCCAGTATTTACTTATTATTCTATTGCTTCAATTTCCAGGACTTATCCTGTGAGGTTAGAGTAATTAAAAATTTACTGGTCATATAATAGTGTGAAAAAAAGTCTCGGAATTTAAAAGTGGAAAATCATAATAGTGGGAAATTGCATCTTACCCCACTATTCTTTTGATGTTGTTTCTGTAAGTGCTGACTTTGACTCATATGTAGCTTGTAGATGAACAGCATGTTTGTATAAGAATCCTAGGAAGGAAGTTCAAAAGATACAGATCCTGACCTGCAGGCATCCTATCTCCAGGAGATTTGCTGCTTTTAATAACGAAACCAGGATAACATGAAGTGAGGATGACATGAGGCCAGGATGACTAAACCAGGATGTTGCACACTGGGCCATCACTTGCCTTCTTGGAATAGACTGTGCTTGTTTACACATAGATAACTCCCTTCATTGATCTCTTTGTTCTGTCCTTCTGCCTCCTCTGAGAAGTGAAAATGGATTTTGTGAAATAAAGTCACCCATCTTCTAGGAGATGGGCTTTGAGACATGAGCCCACCATCTTCTGGATGGCCAGCATCTACAAATAAACCACTTTCCTGTACATCAGCACCTGCATCTCGATAATTGGCTTCCGTAGTGGCATACAGCTAGACCTGCATTTGGTTACAGATTTTGGCAACCCAGATCAGACTGTGTGGACCCATGTTAGGCCTGGAAGGCCTGGGCAGGGGTTTCCAGCTGCCTGTGATGGGCTGACCCCATGGCAGGGATTGTAGGATTTCCAAGCAGCTTCTGGGAGTTCTTTATCTTGAGGAGTCTTGCTGCTCTCTGTCTCAAGGTATCAGCTGCTTTAAACACTTTGCTGGTGAAAGGAAATGGGTTGTAGTGGGATACAAGCCCTGACTGTATAAGTCCCTGATATGCACGGCAAGAAGCCCCTGCCCTGCCACTTGTGTTCTCTGAACCATTTGAGATTCTGTAGGAATTAATAGGTGCTGCTTGGCAGTAGGCATAGCTCGGTGACAAGAAAAAAAAATCCCAGTTCCCCAATGTGGGGTTTGGTTGGACACTCTTTTGGTTTGGGTTTGGGTATTATTTACTTTTCTTGTTGCATCATTTGTTTGAACTTTGTCTTTGCTTTATATTTTTCTTTTGTTTGTTTCTGTTTTGAAAAAACAGCTCAATGTTTATCCCAAATCATTTTGCCAAAGGTCTGGTTAAAGGACTAAGATCTCCAATGTATAAGTATTCTATTCATAGAGGATTTAAATTGATGATTTTAGAGGGGAAAATATCTCACTACCCTCCCAGACAGTAAAACTCAGAAAGAGAAGGGAAATAAAAAGAAAAGACATATTTGAACTTTGGTGGCTCAAGCCATGACATACATGATATCTCTCCCACCTCTTCTCCAGCCTCCTTAGAGTTGTCAAGGGCACTAGATAATGAAACAGCTCACTTTTGAGTATATTAAAGGAATGCAGTGATCATAAATTATAAAAATGTGAGTGCATTTGTCAATGGAAATAAAACTTTTTGAAAGTTATAAAATATATTCATAAACTTATCAATCTAAAGAATGCTAATTACTTTTTAGTTGTCAAGAAAAATAAAAATACTAGTTAAGAAAAATGTATGGCTATGGTAAAACCAAATGTAAATTATTGAAATAAATTAAATTGATAGGTCAGGCTAAAATTGGCTATGCCTGGGTGGGTTAAAAGGGAAAACTAAAAGGGACTGTGAAAGTTGCCAACAGTCTGCATAGTCAAAGAAGGTGAATGTAAGTTGCAGAGGGTCTGTATAAGTCAAAGAGGGTCTGAGAAAGTTGAAGAAGGATTGTGTAGAGGGAAAGAACAAGAAGAGAAGGAACTGAGGAAGTCAGAAAAAGGTGAGAAAGGATAAAAAAGAGATATACATATTACAGGAAGAAAGAACATTTGGAATAGGAAACTTAAGAAGGGAAATGGAAATAAACTAGGAATGAATGAGAAAGAAAAAGAAAGACATATAGTTAGATAGTAAAGCAGAATGATAATTTTAATGACAAATGAAAGAGCCAAAAGATCCCTTTGATTTTTGAAAACCAGTTGTTACTTCTTGACAGAAACCCCAAGTGCCATTGAGAGTGGAGAATAAATTAATTGATTTCTTGGTCTGATATAATTTCTTGGTCTGATGTAACTAATTTTTGATTGCTATCTTAAAATGTTGTTACATAAAAAGCAAATTATTTTGTCAATTGCATTGCAGTTAGCTCTATAACTATGTCATTTTAGGGTTGGTTTTTTTTGGTGGGTCATTTAGAGACCGTCATTGTTTTACTCTGAAGCATTTGCAAAAATGTTACATCTTCTGACTTATTCTAAAATAAAGTTTCTGAGAATAAATTTTCAGATCATACTTTTGAAATAGATTGGGATTTGTGGGGCTCTGGGGAATGATTGAATTCATAAAGATACTAGCAAATAATGGGAATACACAGGAATTAATTATGGGACAGAATGACCCTAAAATAATTATTGTTCTTGCGACTTTGTTCAAAATATAGCTGATTTTTCAAAACTTGTTTGTTTTCTTAGAGAAATTTGGTCAATCGTACCAATATTGAAGCATTTATATTTTTCTCTTTACCTGATCCCTCCAGAATTTGAAAACTCTTAATGAGTATTATTAGTTTCATGGCAATATATTTCTTTACACGAATCCAATATAAATCTTATTTTTTCCAGTTATCAATTGGAGATTTATTGACCAAGACTTTGACTGGAATGTCATGGCTGGAAGAGACATGCTTAGACTCTGGATGTCAACAAAAATTTTTAAGGAAGAAAAACTGAATTTGGAACTGATAAAAGGCCCTTGGAGAAATGACCTGGTATCTTGCTTATTCATATGTTTCATGGTTGTCTTCCCAGGTAAGGAGCAAAGACTGCTCTCCTGGGAGATGGCAAGCAAGACCCTCAAGACATTTTGCATACCTTGAGACCTTGAAGAGTTTCCCCAAACCTATAGGTATTGCAGGCAAACCCTTATGGCAACTTTGTGGTTTAGCTTCCCTACCCTGCAGGACTAATTAGAGCTCAATCTGGTGTGGTACGAGATGGTGGAGGAGTGAATGGAAGCCACACTCACCTCCTCCCAGGACCAATCTGGACTTACAACTAAACTGTGGAGAAATCACCCAGAAAAAACAACCGAACAACAGCAAGAGAGAAGCCTTATAACTTTGGATAGACATAAGAACCAGCTTGAGCACATCCTGACTGCACCTGCACAAGAGCATACAAGATATGGTGGTTGGAGTGACCCTGAGTCAAGCAGCTGAATGGAAGGACTCACCAAAAAATGACCCAACAATCAAACCCAATTATAACCAGAGAGCCAACATAAATGGCATAAAGGGCATCACAAGAGCATCAAGTTTTGGAGATCAAGGACACTGCACCACTAAATTTCATAGGTCTCCTACCATAGAAACTCACACCACAGACTGAGGGAGTCAAAATAGATCAATTTAAGAAGCAGAAGAAAAGAGAAAGAGAGAGAGAGAGAGACTCACAAATAATGGGAAGACAAAGAGCACGCAATTGAAAGAAAAGGAGGAATCCTCAGAAAGATCACTAAATAAAATAGAGGCAAGTCAACTATCAGATACTGAGTTCAAAGCGATGGTTATAAGGAAGTTCAATGAGCTCACTGAGAATTACCAAAACTACAGGGAAACTATGAGGAACTTACAGCAAACTATATCAGCATGAAAAAGGATATACAAACAATCAAAAAGAGCCAAGGGGAAATGAAGAATCCAATTTCTGAATTGAGGAACACAGTAAAAGTAATCAAAAGCGGGATAGATGGAGCAGATGATTGAATCAGTGAGCTGGAGGACAAAGTATAATAAAACCCCAAGAAAGAGCAAGAAAAGGGAAAAAAAGTATTCAAAAAGAACAAATAGGGAAAAGGAAAGTGCAGGACAATGTGAAACATAATAATATCCTTATAATAGGGATACCAGAAAGAGAAGAGGAGCAAGGGATAGAAAATCTCTTTGAAAAAGTAATGATGGAAAAATTCTCTAATTTGATGAGAGAAAAATTTACACAAATGCCAGAAGCACAGAGGGTCCCTATCAAGAGGAACCCTAAGAGGCCCACTCTAAGACATATCATAATTAAAATGGTAAGATTCAAAGACAAAGAGAGAATCTTGAAGGCAGCAAAGGAGAAACAGGAAGTAACATACAAGGGAGGCCCAATAAGGCTAGCAGCTGACTTCCCAACAGAAGCACTACAAGTCAGAAGGGAATGGCAAGAAATATTCTAAGTAATGAAAAGCAAAAGCCTGCTTGGTAGTCTTGATTGACTACTCTACCCAGCAAGGTCCTCAATTAAATGGAAAGTAAAATAAGGTGTTTTCCAGGAAAAAAAAAAAAAAAGGCTGAAAGAATGCACCTCCACCAAGCCAGCACTGCAAGATACACTAAAATTACTGCTTTAAGAAGATGAAGAAAAAGAGTAAGACAGAGAGGAACACAGTTATGAGGGGGTAAAATAGCAATGAATAAGTATCTATCAATAATAACCTTAATTGTAAATGTATTAAATTCTCTAATCAAAAGACATAGGGGAGCTGAATGGATAAAAAAACAAGACCCACACATATGCTGTCTACAAGAGACCCACCTCAGAACAAAAGACCTACACAGACTGAAAGTGAAGGGTTAGAAAAAATATTACAAGCAAATGGACAGGTAAAAAAAAATAGTAGCAATATTTATATCAGATAAAGTAGACTTCAAACAAAAACCATAAAAAGTGACACTGAAGGATGCTTCATAATACTCAATTCACCAAGAAGATATAAACATTATAAACATATATGCACCCAAAATAGAATCACCCAAATATATAAGGAAAATATTGGAAGATTTCCAGAAAGATATAGACAGCAGCACACTTAGAGTAGGGGATTTAAAACTTCATGTCAACAATGGATATATCATCAAAACAAAGTATCATAAGGATATTGTGGCATTAAACAATGCCCTAGATCAAATGGACTTAGCTGATATATATATATAGAACCTTTCATACCAAAGAAGCAATAAACACATTCTTTTCAAATGCACAGAGACCATTTTCAAAGATAGACCACCTGAGAGGACACAAAACAAGCCTCAACAAATTCAAGAAAATTGAAATCATGTCAAATTTTCTCAGACCACAAGAGCCTGAAACTAGAAACCAACCTCAAGAAAAAAATTCAAAAACACCCAAATTCATACAGATTGAATAGCTCATTATTAAACAATGAATGGGTCAATAATGAGATCAAGGAAGAAATAAAAAATATTTGGAAACAAATGAAAACGAACATACAACAGTTCAAAACCTATGAGATATAGAGAAGGCAGTCCTGGGAGGGAAGTTCATAGCAATATAGGCCTATTAAAAACTGTAAAAACATTTCAAATAAACTACTTAACCCTACAGACACAAGAACTAGAGGAACAACAACAAACAAAGCCCAAAGTGAGTAGAAGGAAGGAATAACCAATTGCAGAGCAGAATTAAGTGATGTAGAGACAAAAAGAACAATTCAAAGGATCGATAAATGAAGGATCTGGTTCTTTGAAAATATAAACAAAATCGACAATCATTTAAGCAGACTCATCGAGAGAGAGAACACAAATAAACAAAATCAGAAATGAAAGAGGAGAGATTACAACTGATACCACAGACATAAAAAGGATTGTAAGAAATTACTATGAACAAATCCATGCCAAGAGATTTGAAAACCTGGGTGAAATGGACAAATTTCTAGAAAAATGTAATCTTCCAAAGCTGAATGAAGAAGCAAAAAGCCTGAACAGATGAATAACAGCTGGAGACATCAAAGCAGAAATAAAAAAAACTCCCAACACACAAAAGCCCTGCATTGGATGGTTTCACAGGATAATTTTATAAAACATTTAAAGAAGAGCTAACCCCGATCCTTCTCAGAATATTCCAAAAATCCAAGAAGAGGGAAGACTCCCAAACTTTTTTGATGAAGCCAGCATCAATCTAATCCCAAAAAACAGGTTAGGACACAACAAAGAAAGAAAACTGCAGGCCAATACCGATGAGGAATGTGGACACTAACATCCTCAAGAAAATATTGGTAAACTGCACCCGGTAATACATTAAAAATATCATACAGTATGATCAAGAGGATTCCAGCCCAGGGATGCAAGGATGGTATAATATTTGCAAATCAATAAATGTAATGCATCACATAAACAAAAGACAAAAATCATATGATCATATCAATAGATGTGGAAAAAATACTTGATAAGGTATAGCACCCATTGATGATAAAAACACTCAGCACAGCAGGAATAGAAGGAGCATACCTCAACATAATAAAGGTCATACGTGAGAAGCCTACTGCCAACATCATACTCAATGGGCAAAAACTAAAAGCTTTCCCACTAACATCAGGAAAAAGACAAGGATATCTGCTTTCACCACTGCTGTTCAACCTAGTATTGAAAGTTCTAGCCACAGTGATCAGAGAAGAAAAAGAAATAAAAGGCATCTAAATTGGAAAGGAGGAAGTAAAACCCTCATTATTTGCAGATGACATGAGAGTGGACACAGAAAATCTTACAGACTCCACCAAAAGACTACTTGACCTAATAAGTGAATTTGCCAAAACAGTGGGATTCGAAGACAATATTCAGAAGTTGAAGGCATTTTTGTACACAAACAATGAAATATCAGAAATAGAAATCAGGAAAAAATATCCCATTTTCTATAGCAACAAGAAAAATAAAGTACCTAGGAATAAACCTAACCAAGGAGATAAAAGACCTGTACTCAGAAAACTACACAACACTGAAGAAAGATATTATGGAAGATACAAATATATGGCAACATACACTGTGTTCATGGATTGGAAGAATAAACATCATCAAAATGTCCATACTCCCCAAAGCAATTTATAGATTCAACAGAATCCCTATTAAAATACCAATGACATATTTCACAGAGAACAAACATGTCAAAATTTATATGGATCAATCAATGATGCTGAATAGTCACAGCAATTCTGAGAAAGAAGAACAAAGTAGGAGGAATCACAATACCTGATATATTACAAGGCACTGTAATCAAAACAGTCTGATATTGGCATAAGAACAGATATATAGACCAATGTAACAGAATAGAGAGCCCAGAAATAAACTCAAGTCTCTATTGTCTAAATTTTCTCTTCTGTCTAAAGAAGGCAGAAACATAAATTGGAATAAAAATTGCCTCTTCAACAAATGGGAGACCTAGACAGCTAAATGCAAAATAATGAAACTCGACCACCAACTTACACCACACAAAAATAAACTCAAGATGGATAAAATATTTAAATATAAGTTGTAACACCATAAAATTCCTAGAGGAGAACACAGGCAGGAAGATCTCAGATATCTCATGCAGTAATATTTTCTTTCTTTTTTTTATATAATTTATTTTTTTTTACTTTATTGTTGTTCAATTACAGTTGTCTGCATACTTTCCCCTTCCCTCCCTCTCCAATCCTACCTCCCTTTCCTGCCTTCCTCCCCACCCTTGGTTCTGTCCATGTGTCCTCTATAGTGGTTCCTGAAGACCCTTCTCCCCATTGTCCCCTCCCTCCTCCCATCTGGCTATTGTTAGATTGTTCTTAATTTCAATGTCTCATGCAGCAATATTTTCACCAATACATCCCCTAAAGCAAAGGATATAAAAGAAAAAAATAAACAAATGAGACTTCATTAAAATTAAAAGCCTCAGCACAGCTAAAGAAAACATCATCAAAATGAAAACAGAAACAAACGTATGGGAAAATATATTTGCAAACGTACCTCAGACAAAGGTTTGATCTCTAAAATATATAAATAACTCACATGACTCCACTCCAAGAAGACAAACAATCCAATTAAAAGATGGGAAAGGGACCTGGCAGGCAATTCTCCAAGGAGGACATACAGAGGGCTCAGAGACATATGAGAGGATGCTCAGCATCACTAGTAGCCAACATAAACAAATCAACAAACAACAAGCACTGGTGAGATTGTGGAGAAAAGGGAACCCTAGTACACTGTTGGTGGGAATGCAGACTGGTGCAGCCACTGTGGAAAACAGTATGGAATTTCCTCAGAAAACTAAAAATGGAAATGCCTTTTGACCCTATAATTCCACTGCTTGCATTATACCCTAAGAATCCTGAAGCACCAATGGAAAAAAAAAACTATGCATCCCAATGTTCAGAGCAACACAATTTACAATAGCCAAGTGCTGGAAGCAACCTAAGTGCCCATCAGTAAATAAGTGGATAAAAACTATGATACATTTACACAATGGAATTCTATGCAGCAGAATGAAAGAAGGAGCTCCTACCCTTCGTGACTGCATGGATGGAACTGGTGAGCATTATGCTAAGTGAAATAAGTCAGGTAGTGAAAGTCAATACCATATGAACTGACCTATAAGTGAAACCTAATCAACAAAACAATCAACCAACCAACATACAACTAGAAACATTGAAATAAGGAACAAACAGACAGTAACCAGAGAGGAGGTGGGAGGGGATCACGGTGGGAAAATGGGGGACTGTCATCAAGGAACGTGTATAAAGGATGCATGGACATAGCCAATGGGGGGGCAGGATGGAGGGTGAGAGTTTGGAATGGGTGGGGTGAGGGAGAGCAGTGGAGATAAAATGGAGACAAGTGTACTTGAACAAAAATAATAAAAAGTTAAAAAATAAAGCTCAATCTAAAGATTCCTTAAGACATTCCAGCAAAATAGAATTAAGAAGTCCTGTATAATCAATTGCTATTCTTTTTGTATTCATGCAAATAATGAGGCTGAATTGAGACAGGACTTAATACAATAAGTGAATTTGTCTTGGTTTGGCTCTTTGATAAACACTGTGATTTGGGGAGAAAAATCATTTCAATAAAATCTATATTACATGATTGTGGAAATTAGACTCTAATCCAGTGACTTGTCTGTAAAACTTAATTTTTTCACTTAGGAACTAGACTGCATCCTGAATTTTTCTAGTTTTCTGAAATGTTGTGGCTAAAACCTTCTAACCTTCATAAATATGGAAGAAAAAAATGACAGTAGGGATTTGTAACCATTGAAAATTGTAATGGTGGTAAATTGTAACCCACCCCACCATTCTTTTGACATTGCTTCTGTCAGTGCTGACTCTGACCCATATGTAGCTTACAGATGAACAGCATGTTTGTATAAGACTCGTAAGAACTAACTTCAAAAGATACCCCAAACTTCAGGCATCCCAGCTCTGGGAGATTTTCTGATCTTGAACCAAGGAACCAGGATGACTTCAAGCCAGGATGACTAAACCAGGACGATGTATACTGGACCACCAATTGCCTTAAGGGAATGAACTGTGCTTGTCTGCACATGGAGAACTTTGCAACCCTGTATTTTGATTTCTTTGTTCTGTCCCCCTCTCCCTCCTTATAAATACTTCTGCCTCCTCTGAGAAGTGGTGATGGGCTTTGTGACATAAAGTCATCCATATTCTAGGAGATGGGGTTTGAGACATTAGCTCCTCATCTTCCAGATTGCCATTAACTGCAAATACACCACTATCCTTTACATCAGCACCTGCCTCTTGAATATTAGTTTTTGTAGTGGCGTGCAGCTGAACATGCATTTGGCTATATGAACACCCAATTTCAAGGATTTGAGAAGATTATTAAATAAACATAACCTTACAGTATGCAATTCCACTTATACATAAATAATTAGCCCTGGCATACATAAATAATTAGCCCTGGCTGGAGTAGCTCAGTGGATTGAGTGCAGGCCTGCAAACCAAAGGGTTGCTGGTTTGATTCCCAGTCAGGGCACATGCCTACATTGTGGGCCTGGTCCCCAGTTGAGGGCACATGAGAGCAACCACACATTGATGTTTCTCAACCACTCTTTCTCCTTCCCTTCCCCTCTTTCTAAAAATAAATAAATAAAATCTTTAAAAATAAATAAATAATCATTTTTTGGTTACTCTACACTTTTCTATTCAAATGAACTCAATTTGGACAAGATAGGCCTCTTTAAATTAGAAAGTATGTCATATTCCTTTTGAGAGAGATGGTTTAATATGTACATAAACTTCAGAATTTAAAACACTGGAAATATGTTCACATGAATCTTGGTTTTGTTAAATAGATGGCATTAGACTTATTTTCGTGGGCCAGGAGCATGCTATATGCAGCATTTCACTGCTGTTGCTGAAATGATTAATTTTAACTGTGTGCCAAAATTTAGAATTTATATTCTGAGATGTTCCAATGCTGCAATGTTCAACTTGTATTTCAGCAGATTCCTTGAAGACGTTAACTTTGTGATTCTTGATGTATGCTTCCAAGTGTGATTTTTGGTTTGGATAATCAGTGCTTCCTTCCCACCCATCCCCCACCCCATCCTTGCTCTATCTCACCTCTCAATGTCATATTGTAGTTGTGAGAAGAGAGATTGTGGTGCAATCCCTTGGGGTTAGCTGATGAGCACAGACCATCTGTTCCTGACTTTCTTCAGAGATTACTGTGTGTGTTATATTGACAAACCAACTCCCCCAAACAATTCTGTATAACTTTATGCTATACAAACAGCTTGCTAATGAGTCAAGGTAGCAGCTGCCATATTTTAGTAATATTTATTAAATTGTTATGAGGCATGAAACTATATTGCTTTTATCTCTGTGATGAATTAGTTAAAAGCTAGGTTTTGTTTTTGAAAATAATTTTCTTAACTAACTTTTCCTGTAATTTCTTTCTTCATATGTGTTTCAAATATTTTTCCTCCTAATACTGATATCTATTTAGGGAATACCAAAGAACAAAGATCTTCAAACACTTTTTGAATGCCCTCTTACCTAAATTACAAGATCAAAAGCAAGAAGGTAAAGAATTATGACTAAAGGTTTGGCATAGCCTTTATGTATCCCAGCCTCTGCTGAGAAGTTTAAGTGAGAAAATGAAAGTAAAGTGCCCCATAATAAATAGTTAATGCTAGGATCTACTTTCATTGTTATAATTTTGCTGGTCTTTCCAGTAGCTTATCAAGGTATATAATTTAAAATGTTTAAATAGAGTAGAAATATAATTTGGGTGCAATTCTAAAATATTATCCCCAATTGCATTTAAAAGGCTTCCAATTTTGTTTAATCATCATTTCATCTAAACCAGACCAGAACGGCTTAGCATAGAAGTCAGATATGTTGCCTCTCTCCAAATAATCCTGTTTAAATCTTTCTTCTATAATTTATATCTATGAAACTTAAGTTAAATAACTTCCTTATGCTTCAGTATCCTTCTACATCAAATGGTAATAATAACTATTACTAACTGGTAATTTGAGTTAAATGAGATAGTACCTATAAAGTGTCTTGCAGATAGTCAGTGGTCAAATACTATAAGTAACTTTAAGTTTAAATCTATTGATCTAATTATTCTTTTTTTTTTATTTTTAGACAGAAGGGAAGGGAAGGAGAAAGAGAGGGAGAGAAACAACAATGTACGGTTGCTTCTCACGTGGCCCCCACTGGGGACCTGGTCTGCAACCCAGGCATGTGCCCTGACTGGGAATCAAACCAGCGACACTTTGGTTCGCAGCCCGCACTCAATCCACTGAGCTACACCAGCCAGGGCTTGATCTAATTATTCTTAAAAATTACAATTTCCTTACAAGCTTTTCTCTTTTTACAAAAAAATGTCTGCTAATGTTCATTGAAAATTTAAATAGTGCTGTGCACTATGTTAAGCATTTTATATGTATGCACTCATCTGAACCTTACGAAAACTCTATGGTAGGTATGTTATTAACCTATATTACGCACAAGGAGTTAAGGCACAGAAAGGTGAAGTAACTAGCACAAGATCATCTACTAGTAAGTGGCCCATGCTCTTTATCATGGAACTCTGCATTTTCCCTTAAAGGTCTTGGGATTTCTTTTGTAATCAATAAAATAGAAGATATTAAAAATAATTGCTGAAAACAATAATTCACCCAGTCAGCTACTCTCATTTGGCTAGGAAAATTACATTGATTGCCCAATACTATCTCACTATAAACAAGACAGAACCAGAGACATCTAGACTGGAACAAACCTTAAAGGTCATTTAGTCCAGCAGCTCATCTGGAAAGTCTATTGCTTCTCCAGAATGTTCTCATTTCCTTTTGTCAAAAGCAATTCGGAAAGAAGAAATATAGATCAAGGAACTCAGCATCCATCTGAGAATGGAGCCACAAAGCATACGAGGCAACTAGTTAAGGGCCTGACCCCTCCCAGCCTTCAGATCCTTATTTGTAACATGCAAGTAATAATAACAACCTCACAAGTTTAGTGTGTGGCTTAAATTAGACAAAGTAAGGGGATATATATTGCAAATGTGCTGTGTGATTAGTTTTCAAGATGTGCTACTTCTATTTTGGTGATAAAGATAAGGGCATATTTACAGATAAAGAAGAAATGCAGAATACATCTAGAAACACACACACATATATATATACTTGTGTGTGTGTGTGTATATATATATATATATATATATATATATATATATATATATATTTAGAAAGATGTGTGTGTGTGTGTATAATCAGTGTAAAGTCATGGAGATGCTAAACAAAATAGTACACATTCTAAGAGTCCTGACATTGGCAAGTAAGCAATTTCTTCAAGCAACCCAAAGGGAAAGCCAAATGAAAAGCACTGAATAGTTCTCAAGGGCAGTTCAGTCTGTACGTAAAAATAACCCTTACATTGGGAAGATTAAAAGAGATAGGAAAAGTTTACCTCAAGAGATAGGACTACTATTGCTGCAAAGTATGCTTAGTTCCAGACATGCTGTCTGTGGAATATGAGGCCTCCTGCCCCTGCTATATCTCCTGTCTGTCATCATCCACTTCTGTAGCTTATTAGCAATTCCAGCTGGGGAAAATGAAAAGCACTGGCTATTAAACCCATGAGAATAGTTATTTGTTTAGCAAATTGTCAGGCTCTGTGGGGGAAGAGGCACAATTTATTGACTAAAAGAGGTCATAGAGATGTCAACGGTTTGTTCTAAACCTGTTCTTAATACCTAAAGCAAAGGTGTAAGCAACAATAAAGAGTATTTCAAGATGCAAATTAAAGAGTAGAAATAAAGGTGTTAAGGAGCAACAACCTATTCCTTAGCAAGTAAGGGCTCCACTTTGTTCAATACACAAATAAGAGGTCTTAAGGTAGAAGAAAGAAAAGCAGAGCATCATTAATGGTGAATGTGTGGTTAATAGAGAATTAATGAGCTTGGAGAAAATTTGGAACAGAACATCTGCTGTTGGAACAGAGAGTCAATAAGAATCAAAGTAATATTGAGTAATGAGTAGGACCCAACTGTGATTAAAGAGCACAAATGAGGTATGATCCAAAAATAAAAAAAAATCAGAGAAAGTAATGATTTCTGAAGTTGAAAAAAACTGATGTAGAAGAATGGAAAGAAAGTAAGGTCCTGGGGGAGATAGTAGGTAAACTGTTCAATGTGTTTAGATAGAAAGGAAGTGAGCATGAAGGTGATAGAAAAACACTCTCACTGCAGTGAAAATCTTCCTCTTCTTGGTGGCTATGCAGCCTTCAAGGACTGTTGGACTCATCGCAATATTGCTGAGGATATGAACTTAAACATCCAAACTTCCTTTCTACACATCCTCTCACAAAACTTTCACTTTTGACCATGCCTCCCTGCTGCCTTCTACCTCTTAATGAGCTTTATTGGTCTACATTTATGACTTGTCTTCTTGCTTCCATATTTGAGGATGTAGCTGAGAGTTGGCTATGACTTCCTTTTCTCCATAGAACATCATCCAATAGTTCTCATTTACTTGTGCAGCTTCACCTAGCACATTAAACCAGGTTGTTGTTAGATAAAATGAACAGGAACAGTGGAGCATAGAAGAACAACAGAGCTGAAATCCACAGGACTGGGAAGATGCTAATTTAACATAGAAAGGAAGAGACTAAAGGTCAGAGCCTAGCTGAGTTGAAGAATGGTGATCTTATCTGTAGTTATAAAGCAGTCTGGTTCAGGGAGGGGGTGCATGCAATAGGGTTGGGTTTGGGATAATGTTAGGTATCCACTCAGCTTCTCATATATGTCTTTAACATCATCATTTTGAGTTAACATCCACATTTCCATCTGCCTACTATATGTCTCCACTTGTGACACAAATAATACTGTGCTTAACAAATCCCATTTCTTTCCCTTTTGGGTGCACAAGAAGACTCCATTTCAGTTATGTTGGGGCCATATGACTTGGTTTTACCAATGAGATGTGGGCAATAATAACTGCATGTACTGGACTGACCACAAAACCCTGTTCACACTCCGTCTTCACTTCACTAGCAACCTCAGAAATCACATGTTTAAGATGGTATCATCACAAGATGGAAGGAACTTGAATTGTCATACCACTGATTTGAGAATATACGTTGTAGCCCCAATCAATAATAAGTGGTGCACACAAATTGGGAAATTAGAAAGAGACGCAAACAGACAAGTTACATAGGTGAGGACCTGTTTTACAGATAGCAGTAACGAATGATGCAAAGTTACCAGTGTTGGGGAGGCATTCCCATCCCTAGGATTAAAGAGGCAAGTTAAGGAAACAAATTTCAGAATCCAGGGAACATTGTGTGGAGAATGCCACTTCACTGGAAACTTCCCCTTTATAAGAAGCATGGTGACTGCAGAGAGAGCATTGCAGAAATAAACACTCCAACCTAACTCAACCTCTGTTCTTCATCATATTCTGATGCACTCTCCATTGACAAAACCCAACCAGAAATAGACAGCAAAGGAGCTGATGACTGTTTCTTCACTTATATCTTTATAATCCACCTTACATATGTCTCACAGATGTTCTTTCTAAAGTACAGCTGCAATTATTATCTTCTGTGCTTAAAATAATCAAATTATTCTATGTGAATCCAACTTCTTCATTCTGACACTCATGTCCTCCACAAATAATTTGGCACATCACCCTATGAGTATATCATACATCAATAGAAATAAACAGCTTATCCAAAAATGTGCTTTGGGCTAATGGACTTTTAGGAATGAGTTTTTATGTTGTTTAATAGCATTCAGTAACTTTTCTGACATATTTTTTTTCTAATCAGATACATCCATGTCCATACCTCTTATAAGACTATGCCTTCCTCATCTATCAAAGGGGATTCAATAAAATACATAAGTCTCTCATTTCCTTGGGTAGACATCTTGACATTTAAACCACTGATCTTGATTCAGCCAGTGAGACATGAGGATTCAATCAGGGCAACCTGACCATAAGAGCAGCTTAGCTCTTTCAAGACATGTGTATACAAAGTGGTTTCCAAGTAATTTTGAGACAACCTGCAAAACAATGAAAGAATGTATGTTCGCTCAATAGCCACCGTTCATTGACTAAAGGACATAAACAAGTATGTGAACTTGTTACCTCAAAAGTGGTTAATGAACCCTGGTAACTTTGACATTTGCATTTTTTGTCTTCAGTTTCCCAATTACTAGTCACTCAAGGAAAACTGATTAAGATCCATATGCCTTCTGTATGCTACTCACCCAACAAGTTTCCAGTCTGAAAAAAACACATTCTAAAATTCCATTTGCCACAACTTTACCTTCAATGCAAATAACAAATGCTACCTCTTACTCAAGGCTTTGACACCTCAGCCCATGCTTTCAAATACCTATCTTATGTGAGTCAAGTAGCTTAGCTGATACAGTACTAGCTTTGGAATGGGAAATAATTAAATTTGAGTCATACCTCTGAACCTGTGTGAACTTAGGCTAACTGTACAACCCATCTAAACTTGTTTCCTTCTCTTTAAAATGAAACCAATTATATACATCTGAGAGGTGACATAGTAAGTCTTAAAGAAATATTTGTTTCTTCACTTTTACTTTCCTTTTCTTACTGCTATATTGGGGTATATATGTTAATTATCTTCTTCTCTAAGCTTTACAATTTATTTGAGGTTTATAATATGACTTATGTCACTGTTCTCTAAATCCTTATCAGAACAGAATTTTTATACACCAAAAATTGAATGAAGGAGTAAACAAATTAATGTTGAATTCATGTGAAGTATACTTTGCATCAACTGAAGAAAAGACACAGTATAGAGTTCCAAAAAAATCTACTGAAAGGGGTTCTATAGAGTCTCTTTAGTAATAGTTACCTATCACGGGTGTCATGACTGATTACTTTTTATGATGTTTCCTACTCACATTACTCTTTCTTCTAAAAGCACTTTCTTTACAGCTGTTCTCTGCTGGAAAAAAAAAAATTTCAATCCTAATTGAAGGTTTTCCCTCTCAATAATAACCATTTAAAGGCCCCTGATCAGAATGGGTACTATTCTTTGAGAAGTTAGTTGATCTTCATAAGTAGATTTCACTAAGATTTTTCCTTTTAATCTCAAGTATAAATCTAGAAAATCTGGAGAGCTTATTAAAATACCACAGAGAGAGTGGACAGTTTGTGACAGAAATTACTTCAGATATTCATGATTTTAACTCCTTATTAGAAATCAAAACCATTCTAGAGCAATATGAAAACACACGCACAAACATTTTGACTAAAATACTATTAAAATCCTATTTGTTAAACTACTTTCTTCTACAGAATTATTTTAGGTCTTAAGACCACAGAGTCTAGGCCTTTCCTCAGGCCATTCTGGCTCCAAAGGCTACAGCTGCAACCATATCTCTCTCTATATATACATATAGCCTAGCTTGGTCTCTCCAATGTAGACTGTACCTCTCCACTACAGCCAGTTTCCTCTTGTTTAACTGAAACTGAATTTTGGAGGGGAAATGAAGATGGTGGTGACATAGGTGGAAGCAGAGCCCAGTTCTCCCTGTGCCGAGCTGGAGCACCTAGCCAATCTTCTGAGGAACAGAGTGAACAGCCAACAGAATCCCAGCTTATATCAAGTTTGGAGACCAAAAATTGCAGAGGACATTGAAAAACAGATGGTGAGGAGATTGCACTGGGATGGAAAGGTCCCTGGGTTCCGCGTGGGGACCAAGGCTGCTATGGCCCCAGGCCCGGCACCTGCCATAGGATATGGGAAGGAGAGTTAGATCACCAGCTCCCTCCCCTACCAGAGCAGGGATGGCAACCAGGCCAGGAGGGACCTGGGTGCTGGAAGTTGCTAGGGGGAATAGAGACAAAGTGGGAGACACACAGAGGTGGTACATATCCTCTGGGACTGTGGATGCCAGCACCAGAGAAATTGCGGTGCCAGAACAGCCCACAGCTGCTTCTTTGTAAGGAACTCTCCAGCAGCTGCTGATTTGCCCTCAGGGTGATTTCAGCTGTGCACACCCAAAGATTGAGTGGCTAAATGGAACCACACTCCCTGCTGGTCTTGTGCTGCTTGCCCAGAGGCTGAGAGGCCAAGTGGAACCAAGTGCCTGAAATTGACTCAAGCTGTGAGCAGCTGAGTGGCTGATTTGAGCCTGGAAACTCATGGAGGACCTGGGTGGAGGCCAGAAAACTGTGAATATTGTTACCCAGACCTGATGCCCATCCTTCCAAAACCATAGGAATGGAGAAAAGCAAAGTCTAGCCCACCTTTTCCTGTGGCATTTAGGAAGACCAGAAGAACTTGCTCAACGGGTTTAAAGTCAGCAGAAGGCTTTTTTTTTTTTTTCTTCTTTCTGGATCCTCTCTCTTTCTTTTTTTTTTTCCTTTTTTTTTTTTTAATTCCCCCAAGTGAGACAATAAGACCCAGAGACAGATCGAAAGGAGGAGCACAAAGCTAACACCAAAAACTGAAAAACTGAGACAAATGCCACTTTGCTATCCCATAAAGCTGGCATTTTATTGTTTATGTGTATTATTATTTTTTCATTATTTTTACTTTTATTAGTATTTTTTAATTTCTCTTCCTTATGTTTAGTCTTCCTCATTTTATTTCTCTGTTTAATTGCATTGTTTGACTGGTTTTCCTTATTCTCTCTTTATTGTATCTTAATTTCCCTTCTTTTACTTCACACCTGTTCCAATAACACACAACTCTTAGTCAGCTACTTTCTATTCTGCTTATCCAAATCATATATGTCTTGTCATATTATTGTTGTTCCAGTACTATTGTAAATAATTGTTGTTCCATACAATTGTACATACTACACAGCAACCCTTCCTGATCTTAACCCACTTCACTTTATTCCTGACAATTACTATTGTGGTGGTTAACTCTATTCCCTCTCACACTACGTCTACTTTCTATCCTTCATGCTCACTATAACTCATCATCTAACCTAGCACATGCACTCTGTTTTCTAGATTCAGATCACAATCATCCTCCCCTCTAACAAGAGTCTTATCTCTCATCTTTTATAAAAAGTGGCTAGCTGGGTGAAATATCACAGTTAACTTTATACTTATCCAAAGACTCTCCTATCTCTTTTCTACTTGCTGGTACTTTAAATCCCATAAAATACTCTCCCACTGTCTTAATCCATTTTGCCTACCCCCTGCCACTGATCACATACAAGAACAGGTGGGAGCTCCAAACATCGGTATACCTGCTGGAGGAGAAAAACCACCAACAAAGGAACCACCAAAAGATAAAAACCTAAGTACAACAAGAGAGCCCACACAAACAGAAGAAAGGGAAGACCCAGAGTGTCCAGACAAGGAGATCAAAGAGACCACACCACTGAATCTCACAGAATTCCTACCACAGAAGTTCACCCTACAAAGACAGCTAGGAAAGTGAAACATAGGGAAGTGCAGAAACAAACAAAAAGAGTCACCTAAAATGGGGAGACAAAAAAATAACATGCAATCCAAAGGAATGGAAGACTCCCCACTAAAAGAGCTAAATGAAATGGAAGTAACCAAACTATCAGATATAGAATTCAAAATAATGGCTATAAAGATGCTCAAGAAACTCACAGACAACTACAAGGAATTGAGTGAGAAATACATCAGTATGAAAAAGGAAATAGAAACTATAAACAAAAACCAGGAAGAAGTGAATAAAATCTCAGACATAAAAACACATTAGAAGGAATTACAAGCAGGTTGGATGAAGCAGAGGATCAAATCAAGTACACTGGAGGACAAGGTAGAAAAAACACCCAGAAAGAGCAAGAAAAAGAAAAGAGACTCTGAAAGAACAAACAGGTGGTAAGGGAGCTGCAAGACAACACGAAACATAATAGTATCTGTATAATAAGGGTACCAGAAGGAGAACAAGAAGAGCAAGGGATAGAAAACCTGTTTGAAAAAGTAATGATGGAAAACTTCCCTAATTTGATGAGAGAAAAAGTCACACAAATCCAGGAAGCACAGAAAAACCCAAACAAGAAAAACCCAAAGAGGCCCACTTCAAGATACATCATAATTAAAATGGCAAAATTCCAAGACAAAGAGAGAATCTTAGAGGCAGCAAGGGAGAAACAGGAAGTAACATGCATAGGAGCCCTGATAAGACTAGCAGCTGATGTCTCAATGGAAAGGCTCCAAGCCAGAAGAGAATGGTAAGAAATATTCCAAGTAATGAAAACCAGAGGCCTGCAACCAAGGCTGTTTTATCCAGCAAGGCTCTCAATTAAAATGGAAGACCAAATAAGGAGCTTCCCAGACAAAAGAAGTCTAAAGGAATACACCTCCATCAAACCAGCTCTGCAAGAGATGCTAAAGGGACTCCTTTAAGAAAAGGAAAGAAAAGAGTGACAGAGAGAGGAACACAGGTATTAAAAATGGCAATGAATAAGTACCTATCAATAATAACCTTAAATGTAAATGGATTAAATGCTCCAATGAAAAGACATAGAATAGCTGAATGAATAAGAAAGCATGACCCACACATATGCTGCCTACAAGAGACTGACCTCAGAATAAAAGACCTATACAGACTGAAGGTAAAGGCCTGGAAACAAATATTCCAAGCAAACAGAGAGGAAGAAAAAAAAGCCAGGTAGCAATACTCATAACAGAAAAAACACACTTCAAAATAAGCGCCAGAAACAGAGACCCAGAAGGTCGTACATAATATTCAAGGGAAGAATCCATCAAGAAGACATAAACATTGTAAATATATATGCACCCAACATAGGAACACCCAAATACATAAAGAAAATCTTGGATGACTTCAAGAAAGATATTGACAGCAACACAATTATAGTAGGGAATTTCAATACCCGACTGTCAAAAATGAATAGATCTTCCAAACAAAATATCAACAAAAATATTGTGGCATTGAACACTGCCCTAGATGAAATGGACTTAACTGATATATATAGAGCCTCTCATCCCAAAGGAGCAAAATACACAGTCTTTTCAAATACACATGGAACATTTACAAAGATAGGCCACATGATAGGACACAAAACAAGCCTCAACAAATTCAAGAAAATTGGAATCATATCAAGCATTTTCTCTGACCACAAGGGACTAAAACTAGAAAACAACCTCAAGGAAAAACTCAAAAATAGTCAAACTCATGGAGCTTGGATAGCATGCTATCAAACAATGAATGAGTCAAGAATGAGATCAAGGAAGACATGAAAAAGTTTCTGGAAACAAATCAAAATGAACTCACAACAATACAACACTTATTGGACACAGCAAAGGCAGTCCTGAGAGGGAAGTTCTTAGCGATACAGGCCTACCTAAAAAAAAATAGAAACATTTCAAACGAACAACCTAATCCTACACCACAAGAAATCAAAGAACAACAACGAAGACAGCCCAGAGCAAGTAGAAGGAAGGAAATAACCAAGATCAGAGCAGAATTAAATGACATAGAGATTAAAGGCACAATTCTAAGGATCAATGAATCCAGGAGCTGGTTCTTTGAAAAGATAAACAAAATAGACAAGCCTTTAAGCAGGCTCATCAAGAAAAAAAGAGAGAGGACCCAAATAAATAAAATCAGAAATGAAAGAGGAAACATTACAACTGCTACCCCAGAAATACAAAGGATTGTAAGAAATTACTACAAAGAACTATATGCCAAGCAATTTGAAAACCTAGGTGAAATGGACAAATTTCAAGAAAACAATAGTCCTCCAAAACTAAAGGAAGAAGAAGCATAAAGCCTGAACAGATCAATAACAGATGATAAAATTGAAGCAGTAATCAAAAAACTTCCAGCACACAAAAGCCCTGGACTGGACGGATTCAAAGGAGAATTCTACAAAGCAGTTAAGGAAGAGCTAACCCCTATCCTTCACAAACTATTCCAAAAAATCCAAGAATATAGAAGACTCCCAAACTCTTGTTATGAAGCCAGCATCACACTAATACCCAAAACCAGGTACAGAAATAACAAAGAAAGAAAACTTCAGGCCAATATTGCTGATGAACATAGATGCTAAAATCCTCAACAAAATATTGGCAAACTGCACCCAGCAATACATTAAAAAGATTATACACCATGACCAAGTAGGATTCATCCCAGGGATGCCAGGAGGTACAATATTCCCAAATCAATAAACATAATACATCACATAAACAAAAGCAAAGACAAAAATCACATGATAATATCAATAGATATGGAAAAAGCATTTGGTGAGGTACAGCATGCATTTATGATAAAAACACTCAGTAAAGTGGGAATAGAGGGAGCATTCCTCAACATAATAAAATCCACATATGAGAGACCTACAGCCAACATCTTACTCAATAAGCAAAAACTAAATATTTCCCACTAAGATCTGGAACAAGACAAAGTTGTCCACTTTCAGCATTTCTATTCAACATAGCATTGGAAGTCTTAGCCACAGCAATCAGACAAGGAAAGGAAATAAAAGGCATCCAAATCAGAAAAGAGGAAACAAAACTGTCATTGTTTGCAGATAACATGATAGTATATATAGAAAATCCTATAGACTCTGCCAAAAAAACTGTTCAATCTAATAAATGAATTTGGCAAAACAGCAGGATACAAAGTCAATATTCAGAAGTCAATAAAAATAAAATACCTAGGAATAAACCTAACCAAGAAGGTAAAAGACTTGTACTCAGAAAACTACTCAACACTGAAGAAAGAAATTAAGGAAGACACAAACAAATGGAAACATATACCGTGTTCATGGATTGGAAGAATTAACATCATCTAAATGTCCATACTTCCCAAAGCAATTTATAGATTCAATTCAGTATCAATGGCATATTTCACAGATATAAAACAAACACTTCAAAAATTTATATGGAACAATAAATGACCCCAAATAGCTGCAGCAATTTTGAGAAAGAAGAACAAAGTAGGAGGAATCACAATACCTGATATCAAACTATATCACAAGGCCACTCTAATCAAAACATCCTGGTAGTGGCATAAGAATAAACACATGGACCAATGGAACAGAATAAAGAGTACAGAAATAAACCTAAGTCTCTATGGTCAATTAATATTTGACAAAGGAAACAGCAGCATAAAATGGAGGAAAAAATAGCCTCTTCAACAAATGGTATTGGGAGAGTTGGACAGCTACATGAAAAAAATGAAACTTGATCACCAACTTACACCATACACAGAAATAAATTCAAGGTAGATAAAAGACTTAATATAAGGTGTGACACCATGATAGTCCTTCAGTAGAACATAGGCAGGAAAATATCAGATATTCCATGCAGCAATATTTTCACTGATATATCCCCTAGAGCAAGGGACATTAAGGAAAGAATAAACAAATGGGATCTCATCAAAATAAAAAGCTTCTGCACAGCTAAAGAAAACATCATTAAAATGAAAAGACAACAACCATATGGGAAAATATATTTGCTAATGATCCCTCAGATAAGGGTTTGATCTCAAAATGTATAAAGAACTCACACAACTCCACTCTAAGAAGACAAGCAACCCAATTTAAAAATGGGCAAAGGGATATGACT